>CALNHX010011827.1:0-29235 GCA_940337035.1 Agriotes lineatus
TAAATATGATTTCGATATATTAACCAGATATCTAAGAATTGCTAGAACTGACTCCCGCGAGTTGTAAATTATATATATTAACACCCCTAATTGCGCCATTCACCGTCTAGCAATTTACTAAGAACCAATACAAATTGCGAGGCGCTTAAGGAGTCTCTACAAGACGTTTTAACATCAGAGATACAGAACTTTTAAGCTAAACGTTTTAAGAGAGTATTTTGAGCAACTACAGTTACCAGAGGGTGCAAGAAACTGCATCCTGAGCATTTTCTGGAATGGATTTTCCATTCGCTATCACATATCCTTATGATATAACTACCAGATATCCGGAGCATTGCTAGAACTGCTTCCCGAGAATTGTAGATTGTGAATGTCAACACAACTAATTGCCCCATGCACCGTGTAAAAATTTCCTATTAATAAATACAGATTCCGGGCTGCTACAGTAGCCTCTAGATGACTGTTTAACATCAATAATGCAGAGCTTTGAAGCTAAAGAGCCTTAGAGAGTGTTTGTAGCACACACACTTACCACAGAGTGCAATAGACGTTAGCCTGAGCATCTTCTGGTTTGCATTACCATTTGTTATTATGTAAATATGATTTCGATATATTAACCAGATATCTAAGAATTGCTAGAACTGACTCCCGCGAGTTGTAAATTATATATATTAACACCCCTAATTGCGCCATTCACCGTCTAGCAATTTACTAAGAACCAATACAAATTGCGAGGCGCTTAAGGAGTCTCTACAAGACGTTTTAACATCAGAGATACAGAACTCTTAAGCTAAACGTTTTAAGAGAGTATTTTGAGCATCTACATTTACCAGAGGGTGCAAGATACTGCATCCTGAGCAAATTCTGGAATGGATTTTCCATTCGCTATCACATATCCTTATGATATAACTACCAGATATCGAAGCATTATTAGAACTGCTTCCCGAGAATTGTAGATTGTGCATATCAAGACAACTAATTGCCCCATGCACCGTGTAAAAATTTCCTAGTTATAAATACAGATTCCGGGCTGCTACAGTAGCCTCTAGATGACTGTTTAACATTAATAATGCAGAGCTTTGAAGCTAAAGTGCCTTAGAGAGTGTTTGTAGCACACACACTTACCACAGAGTGCAATAGACGTAAGCCTGAGCATCTTCTGGTTTGCATTACCATTTGTTATTATGTAAATATAATTTCGATATATTAACCAGATATCTAAGAATTGCTAGAACTCCCTCCCGCGAGTTGTAAATTATATATATTAACACCCCTAATTGCGCCATTCACCGTCTAGCAATTTACTAAGAACCAATACAAATTGCGAGGCGCTTAAGGAGTCTCTACAAGACGTTTTAACATCAGAGATACAGAACTTTTAAGCTAAACGTTTTAAGAGAGTATTTTGAGCATCTACAGTTACCAGAGGGTGCAAGACACTGCATCCTGAGCATTTTCTGGAATGGATTTTCCATTCGCTATCACATATCCTTATGATATAACTACCAGATATCGAAGCATTGTTAGAACTGCTTCCCGAGAATTGTAGATTGTGCATATCAAGACAACTAATTGCCCCATGCACCGTGTAAAAATTTCCTAGTTATAAATACAGATTCCGGGCTGCTACAGTAGCCTCTAGATGACTGTTTAACATCAATGATGCAGAACTTTGAAGCTAAAGTGCCTTAGAGAGTGTTTGTAGCACACACACTTACCACAGAGTGCAATAGACGTTAGCCTGAGCATCTTCTGGTTTGCATTACCATTTGTTATTATGTAAATATGATTTCGATATATTAACCAGATATCTAAGAATTGCTAGAACTGACTCCCGCGAGTTGTAAATTATATATATTAACACCCCTAATTGCGCTATTCACCGTCTAGCAATTTACTAAGAACCAATACAAATTGCGAGGCGCTTAAGGAGTCTCTACAAGACGTTTTAAAATCAGAAATACAGAACTTTGAAGTTAAAAGTTTTAAGAGAGTATTTTGAGCATCTACAGTTACGAGAGGGTGCAAGAGACTGCATCCTGAGCATTTTCTGGAATGGAGTTTCCATTCGCTATCACATATCCTTATGATATAACTACCAGATATTGGAACATTGCTAGAACTGCTTCCCGAGAATTGTAGATTGTGCATATCAACACAACTAATTGCCCCATGCACCGTGTAAAAATTTCCTAGTTATACATACAGATTCCGGGCTGCTACAGTAGCCTCTAGATGACTGTTTAACATCAATGATGCAGAACCTGGAAGCTAAAGTGCCTTAGAGAGTGTTTGTAACACACACACTTACCACAGAGTGCAATAGACGTTAGACTGATCATCTTCTGGTTTGCATTACCATTTGTTATTATGTTAATATGATTTCGATATATTAACCAGATATCTAAGAATTGCTAGAACTGCCTCCCGCAAGTTGTAAATTATATATATTAACACCCCTAATTGCGCCATTCACCGTCTAGCAATTTACTAAGAACCAATACAAATTGCGAGGCGCTTAAGGAGTCTCTACAAGACGTTTTAACATCAGAGATACAGAACTTTTAAGCTAAACGTTTTAAGAGAGTATTTTGAGCATCTACAGTTACCAGAGGGTGCAAGAGACTGCATCCTGAGCATTTTCTGGAATGGATTTTCCATTCGCTATCACATATCCTTATGATATAACTACCAGATAGCGGAGCATTGCTAGAACTGCTTCCCGAGAATTGTAGATTGTGCATATCAACACAACTAATTGCCCCATGCACCGTGTAAGAATTTCCTAGTTATAAATACAAATTCCGGGCTGCTACAGTAGACTCTAGATGACTGATTAACATCAATGATGCAGAACTTTGAAGCTAAAGTGCCTTAGAAAGTGTTTGTAGCACACACACTTACCACAGAGTGCAATAGACGTTAGCCTGAGCATCTTCTGGTTTGCATTACCATTTGTTGTTATGTAAATATGATTTCGATATATTAACCAGATATCTAAGAATTGCTAGAACTGCCTCCCGCCAGTTGTAAATTATATATATTAACACCCCTAATTGCGCCATTCACCGTCTAGCAATTTACTAAGAACCAATACAAATTGCGAGGCGCTTAAGGAGTCTCTACAAGACGTTTTAACATCAGAGATACAGAACTTTTAAGCTAAACGTTTTAAGAGAGTATTTTGAGCATCTACAGTTACGAGAGGGTGCAAGAAACTGCATCCTGAGCATTTTCTGGAATGGATTTTCCATTCGCTATCACATATCCTTATGATATAACTACCAGATATCGAAGCATTGCTAGAACTGCTTCCCGAGAATTGTAGATTGTGAATGTCAACACAACTAATTGCCCCATGCACCGTGTAAAAATTTCCTAGTTATAAATACAGATTCCGGGCTGCTACAGTAGCCTCTAGATGACTGTTTAACATCAATGATGCAGAACTTTGAAGCTAAAGTGTCTTAGAGAGTGTTTGTAGCACACTCACTTACCACAGAGTGCAATAGACGTTAGCCTGAGCATCTTCTGGTTTGCATTACCATTTGTTATTATGTAAATATGATTTCGATATATTAACCAGATATCTAAGAATTGCTAGAACTGACTCCCGCGAGTTGTAAATTATATATATTAACACCCCTAATTGCGCCATTCACCGTCTAGCAATTTACTAAGAACCAATACAAATTGCGAGGCGCTTAAGGAGTCTCTACAAGACGTTTTAACATCAGAGATACAGAACTTTTAAGCTAAACGTTTTAAGAGAGTATTTTGAGCATCTACAGTTACCAGAGGGTGCAAGAGACTGCATCCTGAGCATTTTCTGGAATGGATTTTCCATTCGCTATCACATATCCTTATGATATAACTACCAGATATCGAAGCATTGTTAGAACTGCTTCCCGAGAATTGTAGATTGTGCATATCAAGACAACTAATTGCCCCATGCACCGTGTAAAAATTTCCTAGTTATAAATACAGATTCCGGGCTGCTACAGTAGCCTCTAGATGACTGTTTAACATCAATGATGCAGAACTTTGAAGCTAAAGTGCCTTAGAGAGTGTTTGTAGCACACACACTTACCACAGAGTGCAATAGACGTTAGCCTGAGCATCTTCTGGTTTGCATTACCATTTGTTATTATGTAAATATGATTTCGATATATTAACCAGATATCTAAGAATTGCTAGAACTGACTCCCGCGAGTTGTAAATTATATATATTAACACCCCTAATTGCGCTATTCACCGTCTAGCAATTTACTAAGAACCAATACAAATTGCGAGGCGCTTAAGGAGTCTCTACAAGACGTTTTAAAATCAGAAATACAGAACTTTGAAGTTAAAAGTTTTAAGAGAGTATTTTGAGCATCTACAGTTACGAGAGGGTGCAAGAGACTGCATCCTGAGCATTTTCTGGAATGGAGTTTCCATTCGCTATCACATATCCTTATGATATAACTACCAGATATTGGAGCATTGCTAGAACTGCTTCCCGAGAATTGTAGATTGTGCATATCAACACAACTAATTGCCCCATGCACCGTGTAAAAATTTCCTAGTTATACATACAGATTCCGGGCTGCTACAGTAGCCTCTAGATGACTGTTTAACATCAATGATGCAGAACCTTGAAGCTAAAGTGCCTTAGAGAGTGTTTGTAACACACACACTTACCACAGAGTGCAATAGACGTTAGCCTGAGCATCTTCTGGTTTGCATTACCATTTGTTATTATGTTAATATGATTTCGATATATTAACCAGATATCTAAGAATTGCTAGAACTGCCTCCCGCAAGTTGTAAATTATATATATTAACACCCCTAATTGCGCCATTCACCGTCTAGCAATTTACTAAGAACCAATACAAATTGCGAGGCGCTTAAGGAGTCTCTACAAGACGTTTTAACATCAGAGATACAGAACTTTTAAGCTAAACGTTTTAAGAGAGTATTTTGAGCATCTACAGTTACCAGAGGGTGCAAGAGACTGCATCCTGAGCATTTTCTGGAATGGATTTTCCATTCGCTATCACATATCCTTATGATATAAATACCAGATATCGAAGCATTGTTAGAACTGCTTCCCGAGAATTGTAGATTGTGCATATCAAGACAACTAATTGCCCCATGCACCGTGTAAAAATTTCCTAGTTATAAATACAGATTCCGGGCTGCTACAGTAGCCTCTAGATGACTGTTTAACATCAATAATGCAGACCTTTGAAGCTAAAGAGCCTTAGAGAGTGTTTGTAGCACACACACTTACCACAGAGTGCAATAGACGTTAGCCTGAACATCTTCTGGTTTGCATTACCATTTGTTATTATGTAAATATAATTTCGATATATTAACCAGATATCTAAGAATTGCTAGAACTGACTCCCGCGAGTTGTAAATTATATATATTAACACCCCTAATTGCGCTATTCACCGTCTAGCAATTTACTAAGAACCAATACAAATTGCGAGGCGCTTAAGGAGTCTCTACAAGACGTTTTAAAATCAGAAATACAGAACTTTGAAGTTAAAAGTTTTAAGAGAGTATTTTGAGCATCTACAGTTACGAGAGGGTGCAAGAAACTGCATCCTGAGCATTTTCTGGAATGGATTTTCCATTCGCTATCACATATCCTTATGATATAACTACCAGATATCGAAGCATTGCTAGAACTGCTTCCCGAGAATTGTAGATTGTGAATGTCAACACAACTAATTGCCCCATGCACCGTGTAAAAATTTCCTAGTTATAAATACAGATTCCGGGCTGCTACAGTAGCCTCTAGATGACTGTTTAACATCAATGATGCAGAACTTTGAAGCTAAAGTGTCTTAGAGAGTGTTTGTAGCACACTCACTTACCACAGAGTGCAATAGACGTTAGCCTGAGCATCTTCTGGTTTGCATTACCATTTGTTATTATGTAAATATGATTTCGATATATTAACCAGATATCTAAGAATTGCTAGAACTGACTCCCGCGAGTTGTAAATTATATATATTAACACCCCTAATTGCGCCATTCACCGTCTAGCAATTTACTAAGAACCAATACAAATTGCGAGGCGCTTAAGGAGTCTCTACAAGACGTTTTAACATCAGAGATACAGAACTTTTAAGCTAAACGTTTTAAGAGAGTATTTTGAGCATCTACAGTTACCAGAGGGTGCAAGAGACTGCATCCTGAGCATTTTCTGGAATGGATTTTCCATTCGCTATCACATATCCTTATGATATAACTACCAGATATCGAAGCATTGTTAGAACTGCTTCCCGAGAATTGTAGATTGTGCATATCAAGACAACTAATTGCCCCATGCACCGTGTAAAAATTTCCTATTAATAAATACAGATTCCGGGCTGCTACAGTAGCCTCTAGATGACTGTTTAACATCAATAATGCAGAGCTTTGAAGCTAAAGAGCCTTAGAGAGTGTTTGTAGCACACACACTTACCACAGAGTGCAATAGACGTTAGCCTGAGCATCTTCTGGTTTGCATTACCATTTGTTATTATGTAAATATGTTTTCGATATATTAACCAGATATCTAAGAATTGCTAGAACTGACTCCCGCGAGTTGTAAATTATATATATTAACACCCCTAATTGCGCCATTCACCGTCTAGCAATTTACTAAGAACCAATACAAATTGCGAGGCGCTTAAGGAGTCTCTACAAGACGTTTTAACATCAGAGATACAGAACTTTTAAGCTAAACGTTTTAAGAGAGTATTTTGAGCAACTACAGTTACCAGAGGGTGCAAGAAACTGCATCCTGAGCATTTTCTGGAATGGATTTTCCATTCGCTATCACATATCCTTATGATATAACTACCAGATATCCGGAGCATTGCTAGAACTGCTTCCCGAGAATTGTAGATTGTGAATGTCAACACAACTAATTGCCCCATGCACCGTGTAAAAATTTCCTAGTTATAAATACAGATTCCGGGCTGCTACAGTAGCCTCTAGATGACTGTTTAACATCAATAATGCAGAGCTTTGAAGCTAAAGAGCCTTAGAGAGTGTTTGTAGCACACACACTTACCACAGAGTGCAATAGACGTTAGCCTGAGCATCTTCTGGTTTGCATTACCATTTGTTATTATGTAAATATGATTTCGATATATTAACCAGATATCTAAGAATTGCTAGAACTGACTCCCGCGAGTTGTAAATTATATATATTAACACCCCTAATTGCGCCATTCACCGTCTAGCAATTTACTAAGAACCAATACAAATTGCGAGGCGCTTAAGGAGTCTCTACAAGACGTTTTAACATCAGAGATACAGAACTTTTAAGCTAAACGTTTTAAGAGAGTATTTTGAGCAACTACAGTTACCAGAGGGTGCAAGAAACTGCATCCTGAGCATTTTCTGGAATGGATTTTCCATTCGCTATCACATATCCTTATGATATAACTACCAGATATCCGGAGCATTGCTAGAACTGCTTCCCGAGAATTGTAGATTGTGAATGTCAACACAACTAATTGCCCCATGCACCGTGTAAAAATTTCCTAGTTATAAATACAGATTCCGGGCTGCTACAGTAGCCTCTAGATGACTGTTTAACATCAATAATGCAGAGCTTTGAAGCTAAAGAGCCTTAGAGAGTGTTTGTAGCACACACACTTACCACAGAGTGCAATAGACGTTAGCCTGAGCATCTTCTGGTTTGCATTACCATTTGTTATTATGTAAATATGATTTCGATATATTAACCAGATATCTAAGAATTGCTAGAACTGACTCCCGCGAGTTGTAAATTATATATATTAACACCCCTAATTGCGCCATTCACCGTCTAGCAATTTACTAAGAACCAATACAAATTGCGAGGCGCTTAAGGAGTCTCTACAAGACGTTTTAACATCAGAGATACAGAACTTTTAAGCTAAACGTTTTAAGAGAGTATTTTGAGCAACTACAGTTACCAGAGGGTGCAAGAAACTGCATCCTGAGCATTTTCTGGAATGGATTTTCCATTCGCTATCACATATCCTTATGATATAACTACCAGATATCCGGAGCATTGCTAGAACTGCTTCCCGAGAATTGTAGATTGTGAATGTCAACACAACTAATTGCCCCATGCACCGTGTAAAAATTTCCTATTAATAAATACAGATTCCGGGCTGCTACAGTAGCCTCTAGATGACTGTTTAACATCAATAATGCAGAGCTTTGAAGCTAAAGAGCCTTAGAGAGTGTTTGTAGCACACACACTTACCACAGAGTGCAATAGACGTTAGCCTGAGCATCTTCTGGTTTGCATTACCATTTGTTATTATGTAAATATGATTTCGATATATTAACCAGATATCTAAGAATTGCTAGAACTGACTCCCGCGAGTTGTAAATTATATATATTAACACCCCTAATTGCGCCATTCACCGTCTAGCAATTTACTAAGAACCAATACAAATTGCGAGGCGCTTAAGGAGTCTCTACAAGACGTTTTAACATCAGAGATACAGAACTTTTAAGCTAAACGTTTTAAGAGAGTATTTTGAGCATCTACAGTTACCAGAGGGTGCAAGAGACTGCATCCTGAGCATTTTCTGGAATGGATTTTCCATTCGCTATCACATATCCTTATGATATAACTACCAGATATCGAAGCATTGTTAGAACTGCTTCCCGAGAATTGTAGATTGTGCATATCAAGACAACTAATTGCCCCATGCACCGTGTAAAAATTTCCTATTAATAAATACAGATTCCGGGCTGCTACAGTAGCCTCTAGATGACTGTTTAACATCAATAATGCAGAGCTTTGAAGCTAAAGAGCCTTAGAGAGTGTTTGTAGCACACACACTTACCACAGAGTGCAATAGACGTTAGCCTGAGCATCTTCTGGTTTGCATTACCATTTGTTATTATGTAAATATGATTTCGATATATTAACCAGATATCTAAGAATTGCTAGAACTGACTCCCGCGAGTTGTAAATTATATATATTAACACCCCTAATTGCGCCATTCACCGTCTAGCAATTTACTAAGAACCAATACCAATTGCGAGGCGCTTAAGGAGTCTCTACAAGACGTTTTAACATCAGAGATACAGAACTTTTAAGCTAAACGTTTTAAGAGAGTATTTTGAGCAACTACAGTTACCAGAGGGTGCAAGAAACTGCATCCTGAGCATTTTCTGGAATGGATTTTCCATTCGCTATCACATATCCTTATGATATAACTACCAGATATCCGGAGCATTGCTAGAACTGCTTCCCGAGAATTGTAGATTGTGAATGTCAACACAACTAATTGCCCCATGCACCGTGTAAAAATTTCCTAGTTATAAATACAGATTCCGGGCTGCTACAGTAGCCTCTAGATGACTGTTTAACATCAATAATGCAGAGCTTTGAAGCTAAAGAGCCTTAGAGAGTGTTTGTAGCACACACACTTACCACAGAGTGCAATAGACGTTAGCCTGAGCATCTTCTGGTTTGCATTACCATTTGTTATTATGTAAATATGATTTCGATATATTAACCAGATATCTAAGAATTGCTAGAACTGACTCCCGCGAGTTGTAAATTATATATATTAACACCCCTAATTGCGCCATTCACCGTCTAGCAATTTACTAAGAACCAATACAAATTGCGAGGCGCTTAAGGAGTCTCTACAAGACGTTTTAACATCAGAGATACAGAACTTTTAAGCTAAACGTTTTAAGAGAGTATTTTGAGCAACTACAGTTACCAGAGGGTGCAAGAAACTGCATCCTGAGCATTTTCTGGAATGGATTTTCCATTCGCTATCACATATCCTTATGATATAACTACCAGATATCCGGAGCATTGCTAGAACTGCTTCCAAAGAATTGTAGATTGTGAATGTCAACACAACTAATTGCCCCATGCACCGTGTAAAAATTTCCTATTAATAAATACAGATTCCGGGCTGCTACAGTAGCCTCTAGATGACTGTTTAACATCAATAATGCAGAGCTTTGAAGCTAAAGAGCCTTAGAGAGTGTTTGTAGCACACACACTTACCACAGAGTGCAATAGACGTTAGCCTGAGCATCTTCTGGTTTGCATTACCATTTGTTATTATGTAAATATGATTTCGATATATTAACCAGATATCTAAGAATTGCTAGAACTGACTCCCGCGAGTTGTAAATTATATATATTAACACCCCTAATTGCGCCATTCACCGTCTAGCAATTTACTAAGAACCAATACAAATTGCGAGGCGCTTAAGGAGTCTCTACAAGACGTTTTAACATCAGAGATACAGAACTTTTAAGCTAAACGTTTTAAGAGAGTATTTTGAGCAACTACAGTTACCAGAGGGTGCAAGAAACTGCATCCTGAGCATTTTCTGGAATGGATTTTCCATTCGCTATCACATATCCTTATGATATAACTACCAGATATCCGGAGCATTGCTAGAACTGCTTCCCGAGAATTGTAGATTGTGAATGTCAACACAACTAATTGCCCCATGCACCGTGTAAAAATTTCCTAGTTATAAATACAGATTCCGGGCTGCTACAGTAGCCTCTAGATGACTGTTTAGCATCAATGAAGCAGACCTTTGAAGCTAAAGTGCCTTAGAGAGTGTTTGTAGCACACACACTTACCACAGAGTGCAATAGACGTTAGCCTGAGCATCTTCTGGTTTGCATTACCATTTGTTATTATGTAAATATGATTTCGATATATTAACCCGATATCTAAGAATTGCTAGAACTGCCTCCCGCGAGTTGTAAATTATATATATTAACACCCCTAATTGTGCAATGAACCGTCTAGCACTTTACTAAGTACCAATACAAATTGCGAGGCGCTTAAGGAGTCTCTACAAGACGTTTTATAATCTGAAATGCAGAACTTTGAAGCTAAAAGTTTTAAGAGAGTATTTTGAGCATCTACAGTTACCAGAGGGTGCAAGAGACTGCATCCTGAGCATTTTCTGGAATGGATTTTCCATTCGCTATCACATATGCTGATGATATAACTACCAGATATCGAAGCATTGCTAGAACTACTTCCCGAGAATTGTAGATTGTGCATATCAACACAACTAATTGCCCCATGCACCGTGTAAGAATTTCCTAGTTATAAATACAAATTCCGGGCTGCTACAGTAGACTCTAGATGACTGTTTAGCATCAATGAAGCAGACCTTTGAAGCTAAAGTGCCTTAGAGAGTGTTTGTAGCACACACACTTACCACAGAGTGCAATAGACGTTAGCCTGAGCATCTTCTGGTTTGCATTACCATTTGTTATTATGTAAATATGATTTCGATATATTAACCCGATATCTAAGAATTGCTAGAACTGCCTCCCGCGAGTTGTAAATTATATATATTAACACCCCTAATTGCGCAATGAACCGTCTAGCACTTTACTAAGTACCAATACAAATTGCGAGGCGCTTAAGGAGTCTCTACAAGACGTTTTATAATCTGAAATGCAGAACTTTGAAGTTAAAATTTTTAAGAGAGTATTTTGAGCATCTACAGTTACGAGAGGGTGCAAGAGACTGCATCCTGAGCATTTTCTGGAATGGATTTTCCATTCGCTATCACATATGCTGATGATATAACTACAAGATATCGAAGCATTGCTAGAACTACTTCCCGAGAATTGTAGATTGTGCATATCAACACAACTAATTGCCCCATGCACCGTGTAAGAATTTCCTAGTTATAAATACAAATTCCGGGCTGCTACAGTAGACTCTAGATCTAGATGACTGTTTAACATCAATGATGCAGAACTTTAAAGCTAAAGTGCCTTAGAGAGTGTTTGTAGCACACTCACTTACCACAGAGTGCAATAGACGTTAGACTGAGCATCTTCTGGTTTGCATTACCATTTGTTATTATGTAAATATGATTTCGATATATTAACCAGATATCTAAGAATTGCTAGAACTGCCTCCCGCGAGTTGTAAATTATATATATTAACACCCCTAATTGCGCCATTCACCGTCTAGCAATTTACTAAGAACCAATACAAATTGCGAGGCGCTTAAGGAGTCTCTACAAGATGTTTTAACATCAGAGTTATAGAACTTTAAAGCTAAGAGTATTTTGAGCATCTACACTTACAAGAGGGTGCAAGAGACTGCATCCTGAGCATTATCTGGAATGGATTTTACATTCGCTATCACATATCCTTATGATATAACTACCAGATATCGAAGCATTGCTAGAACTACTTCCCGAGAATTGTAGATTGTGCATATCAACACAACTAATTGCCCCATGCACCGTGTAAGAATTTCCTAGTTATAAATACAAATTCCGGGCTGCTACAGTAGACTCTAGATCTAGATGACTGTTTAACATCAATGATGCAGAACTTTAAAGCTAAAGTGCCTTAGAGAGTGTTTGTAGCACACTCACTTACCACAGAGTGCAATAGACGTTAGACTGAGCATCTTCTGGTTTGCATTACCATTTGTTATTATGTAAATATGATTTCGATATATTAACCAGATATCTAAGAATTGCTAGAACTGCCTCCCGCGAGTTGTAAATTATATATATTAACACCCCTAATTGCGCCATTCACCGTCTAGCAATTTACTAAGAACCAATACAAATTGCGAGGCGCTTAAGGAGTCTCTACAAGATGTTTTAACATCAGAGTTATAGAACTTTAAAGCTAAGAGTATTTTGAGCATCTACACTTACAAGAGGGTGCAAGAGACTGCATCCTGAGCATTATCTGGAATGGATTTTACATTCGCTATCACATATCCTTATGATATAACTACAAGATATCGAAGCATTGCTAGAACTACTTCCCGAGAATTGTAGATTGTGCATATCAACACAACTAATTGCCCCATGCACCGTGTAAAAATTTTCTAGTTATAAATACAGATTTCGGGCTGCTACAGTAGCCTCTAGATGACTGTTTAACATCAATGATGCAGAACTTTGAAGCTAAAGTGCCTTAGAGAGTGTTTGTAGCACACTCACTTACCACAGAGAGCAATAGACGTTAGCCTGAGCATCTTCTGGTTTGCATTACCATTTGTTATTATGTAAATATGATTTCGATATATTAACCAGATATCTAAGAATTGCTAGAACTGCCTCCCGCGAGTTGTAAATTATATATAATAACACCCCTAATTGCGCCATTCCCTGTCTAGCAATTTACTAAGAACCAATACAAATTGCGAGGCTGTTAAGGAGTCTCTACAAGACGTTTTAAAATCTGAAATGCAGAACTTTGAAGCTAAAAGTTTTAAGAAAGTATTTTGAGCATCTACAGTTACGAGAGGGTGCAAGAGACTGCATCCTGAGCATTTTCTGGAATGGATTTTCCATTCGCTATCACATATCCTTATGATATAACTACCAGATATCGGAGCATTGCTAGAACTGCCTCCCGCGAGTTGTAAATTATATATATTAACACCCCTAATTGCGCCATTCACCGTCTAGCAATTTACTAAGAACCAATACAAATTGCGAGGCGCTTAAGGAGTCTCTACAAGACGTTTTAAAATCAGAGATACAGAACTTTGAAGTTAAAAGTTTTAAGAGAGTATTTTGAGCATTTACAGTTACGAGAGGGTGCAAGAGACTGCATCCTGAGCATTTTCTGGAATGGATTTTCCATTCGCTATCACATATCCTTATGATATAACTACCAGATATCGGAGCATTGCTAGAACTGCTTCCCGAGAATTGTAGATTGTGCATATCAACACAACTAATTGCCCCATGCACCGTGTCAAAATTTCCTAGTTATAAATACAGATTCCGGGCTGCTACAGTAGCCTCTAGATGACTGTTTAACATCAATGATGCAGAACTTTGAAGCTAAAGTGCCTTAGAGAGTGTTTGTAGCACACATACTTACCACAGTGTGCAATAGACGTTAGCCTGAGCATCTTCTGGTTTGCATTACCATTTGTTATTATGTAAATATAATTTCGATATATTAACCAGATATCTAAGAATTGCTAGAACTCTCCCGCGAGTTGAAAATTATATATATTAACACCCCTAATTGCGCCATTCACCGTCTAGCAATTTACTAAGAACCAATACAAATTGCGAGGCGCTTAAGGAGTCTCTACAAGACGTTTTAACATCAGAGATACAGAACTTTTAAGCTAAACGTTTTAAGAGAGTATTTTGAGCATCTACAGTTACGAGAGGGTGCAAGAAACTGCATCCTGAGCATTTTCTGGAATGGATTTTCCATTCGCTATCACATATCCTTATGATATAACTACCAGATATCGAAGCATTGCTAGAACTGCTTCCCGAGAATTGTAGATTGTGAATGTCAACACAACTAATTGCCCAATGCACCGTGTAAAAATTTCCTAGTTATAAATACAGATTCCGGGCTGCTACAGTAGCCTCTAGATGACTGTTTAACATCAATGATGCAGAACTTTGAAGCTAAAGTGTCTTAGAGAGTGTCTGTAGCACACTCACTTACCACAGAGTGCAATAGACGTTAGACTGAGCATCTTCTGGTTTGCATTACCATTTTTTATTATGTAAATATGATTTCGATATATTAACCAGATATCTAAGAATTGCTAGAAATGACTCCCGCGAGATGTAAATTATATATATTAACACCCCTAATTGCGCAATGCACCGTCTAGCACTTTACTAAGAACCAATACAAATTGCGAGGCGCTTAAGGAGTCTCTACAAGACGTTTTAAAATCTGAAATGCAGAACTTTGAAGCTAAAAGTCTTAAGAGAGTATTTTGAGCATCTACAGTTACACGAGAGGGTGCAAGAGACTGCATCCTGAGCATTTTCAGGAATGGATTTTCCATTCGCTATCACATATCCTTATGATATAACTACCAGATATCGGAGCATTGCTAGAACTGCTTCCCGAGAATTGTAGATTGTGCATATCAACACAACTAATTGCCCCATGCACCGTGTAAGAATTTCCTAGTTATAAATACAAATTCCGGGCTGCTACAGTAGACTCTAGATGACTGTTTAACATCAATGATGCAGAGCTTTGAAGCTAAAGTGCCTTAGAAAGTGTTTGTAGCACACACACTTACCACAGAGTGCAATAGACGTTAGCCTGAGCATCTTCTGGTTTGCATTACCATTTGTTATTATGTAAATATGATTTCGATATATTAACCAGATATCTAAGAATTGCTAGAACTGCCTCCCGCCAGTTGTAAATTATATATATTAACACCCCTAATTGCGCCATTCACCTTCTAGCAATTTACTAAGAACCAATACAAATTGCGAGGCGCTTAAGGAGTCTCTACAAGACGTTTTAACATCAGAGATACAGAACTTTTAAGCTAAACGTTTTAAGAGAGTATTTTGAGCATCTACAGTTACGAGAGGGTGCAAGAAACTGCATCCTGAGCATTTTCTGGAATGGATTTTCCATTCGCTATCACATATCCTTATGATATAACTACCAATTATCGAAGCATTGCTAGAACTGCTTCCCGAGAATTGTAGATTGTGAATGTCAACACAACTAATTGCCCCATGCACCGTGTAAAAATTTCCTAGTTATAAATACAGATTCCGGGCTGCTACAGTAGCCTCTAGATGACTGTTTAACATCAATGATGCAGAACTTTGAAGCTAAAGTGTCTTAGAGAGTGTTTGTAGCACACTCACTTACCACAGAGTGCAATAGACGTTAGCCTGAGCATCTTCTGGTTTGCATTACCATTTGTTATTATGTAAATATGATTTCGATATATTAACCAGATATCTAAGAATTGCTAGAACTGACTCCCGCGAGTTGTAAATTATATATATTAACACCCCTAATTGCGCAATGCACCGTCTAGCAATTTACTAAGAACCAATACAAATTGCGAGGCGCTTAAGGAGTCTCTACAAGATGTTTTAACATCAGAGATATAGAACTTTAAAGCTAAGAGTATTTTGAGCATCTACACTTACCAGAGGGTGCAAAAGACTGCATCCTGAGCATTTTCTGGAATGGATTTTCCATTCGCTATCACATATCCTTATGATATAACTACCAGATGTCGAAGCATTGCTAGAACTGCCTCCCGCGAATTGTAAATTATATATATTAACACCCCTAATTGCGCCATTCACCGTCTAGCAATTTACTAAGAACCAATACAAATTGCGAGGCGCTTAAGGAGTCTCTACAAGACGTTTTAAAATCAGAAATACAGAACTTTGAAGCTAACAGTTTTAAGAGAGTATTTTGAGCATCTACAGTTACCAGAGGGTGCAAGAGACTGCATCCTTAGCAATTTCTGGAATGGATTTTCTATTCGCTATCACATATCCTTATGATATAACTACCAGATATCGGAGCATTGCTAGAACTGCTTCCCGAGAATTGTAGATTGTGCATATCAAGACAACTAATTGCCCCATGCACCGTGTAAGAATTTCCTAGTTATAAATACAGATTCCGGGCTGCTCCAATAGCCTCTAGATGACTGTTTAACATCAATGATGCAGAACTTTGAAGCTAAAGTGCCTTAGAGAGTGTTTGTAGCACACACACTTACCACAGAGTGCAATAGACGTTAGCCTGAGCATCTTCTGGTTTGCATTACCATTTGTTATTATGTAAATATGAGTCCGATATATTAACCAGATATCTAAGAATTGCTAGAACTGACTCCCGCGAGTTGTAAATTATATATATTAACACCCCTAATTGCGCAATGCAACGTCTAGCAATTTACTAAGAACCAATACAAATTGCGAGGCGCTTAAGGAGTCTCTACAAGACGTTTTAACATCAGAGATACAGAACTTTTAAGCTAAACGTCTTAAGAGAGTATTTTGAGCATCTACAGTTACCAGAGGGTGCAAGAGACTGCATCCTGAGCATTTTCTGGAATGGATTTTCCATTCGCTATCACATATCCTTATGATATAACTACCAGATATCGAAGCATTGTTAGAACTGCTTCCCGAGAATTGTAGATTGTGCATATCAAGACAACTAATTGCCCCATGCACCGTGTAAAAATATCCTAGTTATAAATACAGATTCCGGGCTGCTACAGTAGCCTCTAGATGACTGTTTAACATCAATAATGCAGAGCTTTGAAGCTAAAGAGCCTTAGAGAGTGTTTGTAGCACACACACTTACCACAGAGTGCAATAGACGTTAGCCTGAGCATCTTCTGGTTTGCATTACCATTTGTTATTATGTAAATATGATTTCGATATATTAACCAGATATCTAAGAATTGCTAGAACTGCCTCCCGCAAGTTGTAAATTATATATATTAACACCCCTAATTGCGCCATTCACCGTCTAGCAATTTACTAAGAACCAATACAAATTGCGAGGCGCTCAAGGAGTCTCTACAAGACGTTTTAACATCAGAGATACAGAACTTTTAAGCTAAACGTTTTAAGAGAGTATTTTGAGCAACTACAGTTACCAGAAGGTGCAAGAAACTGCATCCTGAGCATTTTCTGGAATGGATTTTCCATTCGCTATCACATATCCTTATGATATAACTACCAGATATCCGGAGCATTGCTAGAACTGCTTCCCGAGAATTGTAGATTGTGAATGTCAACACAACTAATTGCCCCATGCACCGTGTAAAAATTTCCTAGTTATAAATACAGATTCCGGGCTGCTACAGTAGCCTCTAGATGACTGTTTAACATCAATAATGCAGAGCTTTGAAGCTAAAGAGCCTTAGAGAGTGTTTGTAGCACACACACTTACCACAGAGTGCAATAGACGTTAGCCTGAGCATCTTCTGGTTTGCATTACCATTTGTTATTATGTAAATATGATTTCGATATATTAACCAGATATCTAAGAATTGCTAGAACTGCCTCCCGCCAATTGTAAATTATATATATTAACACCCCTAATTGCGCCATTCACCGTCTAGCAATTTACTAAGAACCAATACAAATTGCGAGGCGCTTAAGGAGTCTCAACAAGACGTTTTAACATCAGAGATACAGAACTTTTAAGCTAAACGTTTTAAGAGTGTATTTTGAGCATCTACAGTTACCAGAGGGTGCAAGAGACTGCATCCTGAGCATTTTCAGGAATGGATTTTCCATTCGCTATCACATATCCTTATGATATAACTACCAGATATCGAAGCATTGCTAGAACTGCTTCCCGAGAATTGTAGATTGTGCATATCAACACAACTAATTGCCCCATGCACCGTGTAAGAATTTCCTAGTTATAAATACAAATTCCGGGCTGCTACAGTAGACTCTAGATGACTGTTTAGCATCAATGAAGCAGACCTTTGAAGCTAAAGTGCCTTAGAGAGTGTTTGTAGCACACACACTTACCACAGAGTGCAATAGACGTTAGCCTGAGCATCTTCTGGTTTGCATTACCATTTGTTATTATGTAAATATGATTTCGATATATTAACCAGATATCTAAGAATTGCTAGAACTGCCTCCCGCGAGTTGTAAATTATATATATTAACACCCCTAATTGCGCAATGAACCGTCTAGCACTTTACTAAGTACCAATACAAATTGCGAGGCGCTTAAGGAGTCTCTACAAGACGTTTTATAATCTGAAATGCAGAACTTTGAAGCTAAAAGTTTTAAGAGAGTATTTTGAGCATCTACAGTTACCAGAGGGTGCAAGAGACTGCATCCTGAGCATTTTCTGGAATGGATTTTCCATTCGCTATCACATATGCTGATGATATAACTACCAGATATCGAAGCATTGCTAGAACTACTTCCCGAGAATTGTAGATTGTGCATATCAACACAACTAATTGCCCCATGCACCGTGTAAGAATTTCCTAGTTATAAATACAAATTCCGGGCTGCTACAGTAGACTCTAGATGACTGTTTAACATCAATGATGATGAACTTTAAAGCTAAAGTGCCTTAGAGAGTGTTTGTAGCACACTCACTTACCACAGAGTGCAATAGACGTTAGACTGAGCATCTTCTGGTTTGCATTACCATTTGTTATTATGTAAATATGATTTCGATATATTAACCAGATATCTAAGAATTGCTAGAACTGCCTCCCGCGAGTTGTAAATGATATATATTAACACCCCTAATTGCGCCATTCACCGTCTAGCAATTTACTAAGAACCAATACAAATTGCGAGGCGCTTAAGGAGTCTCTACAAGATGTTTTAACATCAGAGTTATAGAACTTTAAAGCTAAGAGTATTTTGAGCATCTACACTTACAAGAGGGTGCAAGAGACTGCATCCTGAGCATTATCTGGAATGGATTTTACATTCGCTATCACATATCCTTATGATATAACTACCAGGTATCGAAGCATTGTTAGAACTGCTTCCCGAGAATTGTAGATTGTGCATATATAGACAACTAATTGCCCCATGCACCGTGTAAAAATTTTCTAGTTATAAATACAGATTTCGGGCTGCTACAGTAGCCTCTAGATGACTGTTTAACATCAATGATGCAGAACTTTGAAGCTAAAGTGCCTTAGAGAGTGTTTGTAGCACACTCACTTACCACAGAGAGCAATAGACGTTAGCCTGAGCATCTTCTGGTTTGCATTACCATTTGTTATTATGTAAATATGATTTCGATATATTAACCAGATATCTAAGAATTGCTAGAACTGCCTCCCGCCAATTGTAAATTATATATATTAACACCCCTAATTGCGCCATTCACCGTCTAGCAATTTACTAAGAACCAATACAAATTGCGAGGCGCTTAAGGAGTCTCAACAAGACGTTTTAACATCAGAGATACAGAACTTTTAAGCTAAACGTTTTAAGAGTGTATTTTGAGCATCTACAGTTACCAGAGGGTGCAAGAGACTGCATCCTGAGCATTTTCAGGAATGGATTTTCCATTCGCTATCACATATCCTTATGATATAACTACCAGATATCGAAGCATTGCTAGAACTGCTTCCCGAGAATTGTAGATTGTGCATATCAACACAACTAATTGCCCCATGCACCGTGTAAGAATTTCCTAGTTATAAATACAAATTCCGGGCTGCTACAGTAGACTCTAGATGACTGTTTAGCATCAATGAAGCAGACCTTTGAAGCTAAAGTGCCTTAGAGAGTGTTTGTAGCACACACACTTACCACAGAGTGCAATAGACGTTAGCCTGAGCATCTTCTGGTTTGCATTACCATTTGTTATTATGTAAATATGATTTCGATATATTAACCAGATATCTAAGAATTGCTAGAACTGCCTCCCGCGAGTTGTAAATTATATATATTAACACCCCTAATTGCGCAATGAACCGTCTAGCACTTTACTAAGTACCAATACAAATTGCGAGGCGCTTAAGGAGTCTCTACAAGACGTTTTATAATCTGAAATGCAGAACTTTGAAGCTAAAAGTTTTAAGAGAGTATTTTGAGCATCTACAGTTACCAGAGGGTGCAAGAGACTGCATCCTGAGCATTTTCTGGAATGGATTTTCCATTCGCTATCACATATGCTGATGATATAACTACCAGATATCGAAGCATTGCTAGAACTACTTCCCGAGAATTGTAGATTGTGCATATCAACACAACTAATTGCCCCATGCACCGTGTAAGAATTTCCTAGTTATAAATACAAATTCCGGGCTGCTACAGTAGACTCTAGATCTAGATGACTGTTTAACATCAATGATGCAGAACTTTAAAGCTAAAGTGCCTTAGAGAGTGTTTGTAGCACACTCACTTACCACAGAGTGCAATAGACGTTAGACTGAGCATCTTCTGGTTTGCATTACCATTTGTTATTATGTAAATATGATTTCGATATATTAACCAGATATCTAAGAATTGCTAGAACTGCCTCCCGCGAGTTGTAAATGATATATATTAACACCCATAATTGCGCCATTCACCGTCTAGCAATTTACTAAGAACCAATACAAATTGCGAGGCGCTTAAGGAGTCTCTACAAGATGTTTTAACATCAGAGTTATAGAACTTTAAAGCTAAGAGTATTTTGAGCATCTACACTTATAAGAGGGTGCAAGAGACTGCATCCTGAGCATTATCTGGAATGGATTTTACATTCGCTATCACATATCCTTATGATATAACTACCAGGTATCGAAGCATTGTTAGAACTGCTTCCCGAGAATTGTAGATTGTGCATATATAGACAACTAATTGCCCCATGCACCGTGTAAAAATTTTCTAGTTATAAATACAGATTTCGGGCTGCTACAGTAGCCTCTAGATGACTGTTTAACATCAATGATGCAGAACTTTGAAGCTAAAGTGCCTTAGAGAGTGTTTGTAGCACACTCACTTACCACAGAGAGCAATAGACGTTAGCCTGAGCATCTTCTGGTTTGCATTACCATTTGTTATTATGTAAATATGATTTCGATATATTAACCAGATATCTAAGAATTGCTAGAACTGCCTCCCGCGAGTTGTAAATTATATATATTAACACCCCTAATTGCGCCATTCCCTGTCTAGCAATTTACTAAGAACCAATACAAATTGCGAGGCTGTTAAGGAGTCTCTACAAGACGTTTTAAAATCTGAAATGCAGAACTTTGAAGCTAAAAGTTTTAAGAAAGTATTTTGAGCATCTACAGTTACGAGAGGGTGCAAGAGACTGCATCCTGAGCATTTTCTGGAATGGATTTTCCATTCGCTATCACATATCCTTATGATATAACTACCAGATGTCGAAGCATTGCTAGAACTGCCTCCCGCGAGTTGTAAATTATATATATTAACACCCCTAATTGCGCCATTCACCGTCTAGCAATTTACTAAGAACCAATACAAATTGCGAGGCGCTTAAGGAGTCTCTACAAGACGTTTTAAAATCAGAGATACAGAACTTTGAAGTTAAAAGTTTTAAGAGAGTATTTTGAGCATTTACAGTTACGAGAGGGTGCAAGAGACTGCATCCTGAGCATTTTCTGGAATGGATTTTCCATTCGCTATCACATATCCTTATGATATAACTACCAGATATCGGAGCATTGCTAGAACTGCTTCCCGAGAATTGTAGATTGTGCATATCAACACAACTAATTGCCCCATGCACCGTGTCAAAATTTCCTAGTTATAAATACAGATTCCGGGCTGCTACAGTAGCCTCTAGATGACTGTTTAACATCAATGATGCAGAAATTTAAAGCTAAAGTGCCTTAGAGAGTGTTTGTAGCACACACACTTACCACAGAGTGCAATAGACGTTAGCCTGAGCATGTTCTGGTTTGCATTACCATTTGTTATTATGTAAATATGATTTCGATATATTAACCAGATATCTAAGAATTGCTAGAACTCCCTTCCGCGAGTTGTAAATTATATATATTAACACCCTTAATTGCGCAATGCACCGTCTAGAAATTTACTAAGAACCAATACAAATTGCGAGGCGCTTAAGGAGTCTCTACAAGATGTTTTAACATCAGAGATATAGAACTTTAAAGCTAAGTATTTTGAGCATCTACACTTACCAGAGGGTGCAAGAGACTGCATCCTTAGCATTTTCTGGAATGGATTTTTCATTCGCTATCACATATCCTTATGATATAACTACCAGATATCGAAGCATTGTTAGAAGTGCTTTCCGAGAATTGTAGATTGTGCATATCAAGACAACTAATTGCCCCATGCACCGTGTAAAGTTTCCATGTTATAAATACAGATTCCAGGCTGTTACAGTAGCATCTAGATGACTGTTTAACATCAATAATGCAGAACTTTGAAGCTAAAGAGCCTTAGAGAGTGTTTGTAGCACACACACTTCCCACAGAGTGCTATAGACGTTAGCCTGAGCATCTTCTGGTTTGCATTACCATTTGTTATTATGTAAATATGATTTCGATATATTAACCAGATATCTAAGAATTGCTAGAACTGCCTCACGCAAGTTGTAAATTATATATATTAACACCCCTAATTGCGCCATTCATCGTCTAGCAATTTACTAAGAACCAATACAAATTGCGAGGCGCTTAAGGAGTCTCTACAAGACGTTTTAACATCAGAGATACACAACTTTTAAGCTAAACGTTTTAAGAGAGTATTTTGAGCATCTACAGTTACCAGAGGGTGCAAGAGACTGCATCCTGAGCATTTTCTGGAATGAATTTCCATTCGCTATCACATATCCTTATGATATAACTACCAGATATCGAAGCATTGCTAGAACTTCTTCCCGAGAATTGTAGATTGTGCATATCAACACAACTAATTGCCCATGCACCGTGTAAAAATTTCCTAGTTATAAATACAGATTCCGGGCTGCTACAGTAAGTAGACTCTAGATGACTGTTTAACATCAATGATGCAGAACTTTGAAGCTAAAGTGCCTTAGAGAGTGTTTGTAGCACACACACTTATCACAGAGTGCAATAGACGTTAGCCTGAGCATCTTCTGATTTGCATTACCATTTGTTATTATGTAAATATGATTTCGATATATTAACCAGATATCTAAGAATTGCTAGAACTGCCTCACGCAAGTTGTAAATTATATATATTAACACCCCTAATTGCGCCATTCACCGTCTAGCAATTTACTAAGAACCAATACAAATTGCGAGGCGCTTAAGGAGTCTCTACAAGACGTTTTAACATCAGAGATACAGAACTTTTAAGCTAAACGTTTTAAGAGAGTATTTTGAGCATCTAAAGTTACCAGAGGGTGCAAGAGACTGCATCCTGAGCATTTTCTGGAATGGATTTTCCATTCGCTATCACATATCCTTATGATATAACTACCAGATATCGAAGCATTGCTAGAACTGCTTCCCGAGAATTGTAGATTGTGAATATCAACACAACTAATTGCCCATGCACCGTGTAAAAATTTCCTAGTTATAAATACAGATTCCGGGCTGCTACAGTAAGTAGCCTCTAGATGACTGTTTAACATCAATGATGCAGAACTTTGAAGCTAAAGTGTCTTAGAGAGTATTTGTAGCACACTCACTTACCACGGAGTGCAATAGACGTTAGCCTGAGCAACTTCTGGTTTGCATTACCATTTGTTATTATGTAAATATGATTTCGATATATTAACCAGATATCTAAGAATTGCTAGAACTGACTCCCGCGAGTTGTAAATTATATATATTAACACCCTTAATTGCGCAATGCACCGTCTAGCAATTTACTAAGAACCAATACAAATTGCGAGGCGCTTAAGGAGTCTCTACAAGATGTTTTAACATTAGAGATATAGAACTTTAAAGCTAAGAGTATTTTGAGAATCTACACTTACCAGAGGCACCAAGAGACTGCATCCTGAGCATTTTCTGGAATGGATTTTCCATTCGCTATCACATATCCTTATGATATAACTACCAGATGTCGAAGCATTGTTAGAACTGCTTCCCGAGAATTGTAGATTGTGCATATCAAGACAACTAATTGCCCCATGCACCGTGTAAAAATTTCCTAGTTATAAATACAGATTCCGGGCTGCTACAGTAGCCTCTAGATGACTGTTTAACATCAATGATGCAGAAATTTAAAGCTAAAGTGCCTTAGAGAGTGTTTGTAGCACACACACTTACCACAGAGTGCAATAGACGTTAGCCTGAGCATCTTCTGGTTTGCATTACCAATTGTTATTATGTAAATATGATTTCAATATATTAACCAGATATCTAAGAATTGCTAGAGTTGCCTCCCGCAAGTTGTAAATTATATATTAACACCCCTAATTGCGCCATTCACCGTCTAGCAATTTACTAAGAACCAATACAAATTGCGAGGCGTTTAAGGAGTCTCTACAAGACGTTTTAACATCAGAGATACAGAACTTTTAAGCTAAACGTTTTAAGAGAGTATTTTGAGCATCTACAGTTACCAGAGGGCGCAAGAGACTGCATCCTGAGCATTTTCTGGAATGGATTTTCCATTCGCTATCACATATCCTTATGATATAACTACCAGATATCGAAGCATTGTTAGAAGTGCTTCCCGAGAATTGTAGATTGTGCATATCAAGACAACTAATTGCCCCATGCACCGTGTAAAAATTTCCTAGTTATAAATACAGATTCCGGGCTGCTACAGTAGCATCTAGATGACTGTTTAACATCAATAATGCAGAACTTTGAAGCTAAAGAGCCTTAGAGAATGTTTGTAGCACACACACTTCCCACAGAGTGCTATAGACGTTAGCCTGAGCATCTTCTGGTTTGCATTACCATTTGTTATTATGTAAATATGATTTCGATATATTAACCAGATATCTAACAATTGCTAGAACTGCCTCCCGCGAGTTGTAAATTATATATATTAACACCCCTAATTGCGCCATTCACCGTCTAGCAATTTACTAAGAACCAATACAAATTGCGAGGCGCTTAAGGAGTCTCTACAAGACGTTTTAACATCAGAGATACAGAACTTTTAAGCTAAACGTTTTAAGAGAGTATTTTGAGCATCTACAGTTACCAGAGGGTGCAAGAGACTGCATCCTGAGCATTTTCTGGAATGGATTTTCCATTCACTATCACATATCCTTATGATATAACTACCAGATATCGAAGCATTGTTAGAAGTGCTTCCCCAGAATTGTAGATTGTGCATATCAAGACAACTAATTGCCCCATGCACCGTGTAAAAATTTCCTAGATACAAATACAGATTCCGGGCTGCTACAGTAGCCTCTTTATGACTGTTTAACATCAATAATGCAGAACTTTGAAGCTAAAGTGTCTTAGAGAGTGTTTGTAGCACACTCACTTACCACAGAGTGCAATAGATGTTAGCCTGAGCATTTTCCGGTTTGCATTACCATTTGTTATTATGTAAATATGATTTCGATATATTAACCAGATATCTAAGAATTGCTAGAACTGACTCCCGCGAGTTGTAAATTATATATATTAACACCCCTAATTGCGCAATGCACCGTCTAGCAATTTACTAAGAACCAATACAAATTGCGAGGCACTTAAGGAGTCTCTAGAAAATGTTTTACATCAGTGATATAGAACTTTAAAGCTAAGAGTATTTTGAGCATCTACACTTACCAGAGGTTGCAAGAGACTGCATCCTGAGCATTTTCTGGAGTGGATTTTCCATTCGCTATAACATATCCTTATGATATAACTACCAGATGTCGAAGCATTGTTAGAACTGCATCCCGAGAATTGTAGATTGTGCATATCAAGACAACTAATTGCCCCATGCACCGTGTAAAAATTTCCTAGTTATAAATACAGATTCCGGGCTGCTACAGTAGCCTCTAGATGACCTTTTAACATCAATGATGCAGAACTTTGAAGCTAAAGTGTCTTAGAGAGTGTTTGTAGCACATTCACTTACCACAGAGTGCAATAGACGTTAGCCTGAGCATTTTCCGGTAAGCATTACCATTTGTTATTATGTTAATATGATTTCGATATATTAACCAGATATCTAAGAATAGCTAGAACTGACTCCCGCGAGTTGTAAATTATATATATTAACACCCCTAATTGCGCCATTCACTGTCTAGCAATTTACTAAGAACCAATACAAATTGCGAGGCGCTTAAGGAGTCTCTACAAGACGTTTTAAAATTTGAAATGCAGAACTTTGAAGCTAAAAGTTTTAAGAGAGTATTTTGAGCATCTACAGTTACGAGAGGGTGCAATAGACTGCATCCTGATCATTTTCTGGAATGGATTTTCCATTCGCTATCACATATCCTTATGATATAACTACCAGATATCGAAGCATTGCTAGAACTACTTCCCGAGATTTGTAGATTGTGCATATCAACACAAGTAATTGCCCCATGCACCGTGTAAGAATTTCCTAGTTATAAATACAAATTCCGGGCTGCTACAGTAGACTCTAGATGACTGTTTAACATCAATGATGTAGAACTTTGAAGCTAAAGTGCCTTAGAGAGTGTTTGTTGCACACACACTTACCACAGAGTGCAATAGACGTTAGCCTGAGCATCTTCTGGTTTGCATTACCATTTGTTATTATGTAAATATGATTTCGATATATTAACCAGATATCTAAGAATTGCTAGAACTGCCTCCCGCGAGTTGTAAATTATATATATTAACACCCCTAATTGCGCCATTCACCTTCTAGCAATTTACTAAGAACCAATACAAATTGCGAAGCGGTTAAGGAGTCTCTACAAGACGTTTTAAAATCAGAAATACAGAACTTTGAAGCTAAAAGTTTTAAGAGAGCATTTTGAGCATCTACAGTTACGAGAGGGTGCAAGAGACTGCATCCTGAGCATTTTCTGGAGTGGATTTTCTATTCGCTATCACATATCCTTATGATATAACTACCAGATATCGGAGCATTGCTAGAACTGCTTCCCGAGAATTGTAAATTGTGCATATCAATACAACTAATTGCCCCATGCACCGTGTAAGAATTTTCTAGTTATAAATACAGATTCCGGGCTGCTACAGTAGCCTCTAGATGACTGTTTAACATCAATGATGCAGAACTTTGAAGCTAAAGTGCCTTAGAGAGTGTAGCACACACACTTACCACAGAGTGCAATAGACGTTAGCCTGAGCATCTTCTGGTTTGCATTACCATTTGTTATTGTGTAAATATGATTTCGATATATTAACCAGATATCTAAGAATTGCTAGAACTGCCTCCCGCGAGTTGTAAATTATATATATTAACACCCCTAATTGCGCCATTCACCGTCTAGCAATTTACTAAGAACCAATACAAATTGCGGGGAGCTTAAGGAGTCTCTACAAGACGTTTTAAAATCAGAAATACAGAACTTTGAAGCTAAAAGTTTTAAGAGAGTATTTTGAGCATCTACAGTTACCAGAGGGTGCAAGAGACTGCATCCTTAGCAATTTTTGGAATGGACTTTCCATTCGCTATCACATATCCTTTTGATATAACTACCAGATATCGGAGCATTGCTAGAACTGCTTCCCGAGAATTGTAGATTGTGCATATCAAGACAACTAATTGCCCCATGCACCGTGTAAGAATTTCCTAGTTTTAAATACAGATTCCGGGCTGCTACAGTAGCCTCTAGATGACTGTTTAACATCAATGATGTAGAACTTTGAAGCTAAAGTGCCCTAGAGGGTGTAGCACACAAACTTACCACAGAGTGCAATAGACGTTAGCCTGAGCATCTTCTGGTATGCATTACCATTTGTTATTATGTAAATATGATTTCGATATATTAACCAGATATCTAAGAATTGCTAGAACTCCCTCCCGCGAGTTGTAAATTATATATATTAACACCCCTAATTGCGCCATTCACCGTCTAGCAATTTACTAAGAACCAATACAAATTGCGAGGAGCTTAAGGAGTCTCTACAAGACGTTTTAAAATCAGAAATACAGAACTTTGAAGCTAAAAGTTTTAAGAGAGTATTTTGAGCATCTACAGTTACCAGAGGGTGCAAGAGACTGCATCCTTAGCAATTTCTGGAATGGATTTTCCATTCGCTAACACATATCTTTTTGATATAACTACCAGATATCGGAGCATTGCTAGAACTGCTTCCCAAGAATTGTAGATTGTGCATATCAAGACAACTAATTGCCCCATGCACCGTGTAAGAATTTCCTAGTTATAAATACAGATTCCGAGCTGCTACAGTAGCCTCTAGATGACTGTTTAACATCAATGATGCAGAACTTTGAAGCTAAAGTGCCTTAGAGAGTGTTTGTAGCACACACACTTACCACAGAGTGCAATAGACGTTAGCCTGAGCATCTTCTGGTATGCATTACCATTTGTTATTGTGTAAATATGATTTCGATATATTAACCAGATATCTAAGAATTGCTAGAAATGCCTCCCGCGAGTTGTAGATTATATATATTAACACCCCTAATTGCGCCATTCACCGTCTAGCAATTTACTAAGAACCAATACAAATTGCGAAGCGGTTAAGGAGTCTCTACAAGACGTTTTAAAATCAGAAATACAGAACTTTGAAGCTAAAAGTTTTAAGAGAGTATTTTGAGCATCTACAGTTACGAGAAGGTGCAAGAGACTGCATCCTGAGCATTTTCTTGAATGGATTTTCTATTCGCTATCACATATCCTTATGATATAACTACCAGATATCGGAGCATTGCTAGAACTGCTTCCCGAGAATTGTAAATTGTGCATATCAAGACAACTAATTGCCCCATGCACCGTGTAAGAATTTCCTAGTAATAAATACAGATTCCGGGCTGCTACAGTAGCCTCTAGATGACTGTTTAACATCAATGATGCAGAACTTTGAAGCTAAAGTGCCTTAGAGAGTGTAGCACACACACTTACCACAGAGTGCAATAGACGTTAGC
>CALNHX010011828.1:0-29233 GCA_940337035.1 Agriotes lineatus
CTGTTTCAGTTATCATTAAAACTTTGAGATTCCAACTCAATAAAAATGTAGCATCAATAACTAGAATTATAAAAATCAGTTCTTCAAAATAGCCTGGACTTGGTTTTACTGGGTATTTTAGGTCTTTTTTATTTCTTGGTGTGGAGAACTAAATAGTTATTCAATTGTAGTGTTCACTATTTTCAGTTGTAATGAATGAAGAATAACTGGCAACACTGTCATTTAGCTACAGAAAAAAAGCCTTGAATATCAATGTTATGCCTCACAAAAGTTACAATGTTCTAATTCTAATTCATTTAATATTAATACTTCGATATTTTAACTATATTACCAATTTAGCATTGCTAAACAGAATTGAAAAAACGAAGGATATTTATAGTGGAGGTCTTGTTGATTTGGAGAATTAGGTAGCGAGTTGTGGTGTTCAGTATTAACTGTAATACTGAAGTAAAAATTCAGCGGCGATACCCAGAGCAGTCAATTACAGACTTTAAATACCAGATAAGAATATGATTTTTCTATTTCACTGATTTTTATTGCAACTTAGTTATTGTAGTGGCGTCCATTTCTAATTGCAATGAATGGAGAGCGACTGGCAACATTGTGCTGTGATATATGTGTACAAAATTAATGAATCTCAAAATTTATATTAAAAGCTAATGCGTTTTGTAATTGCAACTGCGTTAAATCAAGATTGCTAACAAAGACTGTCAGAAATCTAAGATTAAAAGAGAATATTATCCTGAATGGGGTTTCTTGGGTTTTTTTGATTTACTGTTTTCTTTGGGAGTTCTATTGGATTATATTTTATTAATTTTCATGTAGAATAACTGGTAACATTATGCTCAAGTCTTATATGATTTTCTACAATGTTTCTACATGTGTTAGCACAATTTATAGTGATGATCTACCAATTGAACTGTTTGCATTGATAATAGAAATAATTTTTTCTCTACCTGGATAAAAAATGCTACTTTTCCAACGAGTTTTTGGGCTACAAAATGCATAATTCTGGTATTTTACGTCGTTACTAGACAACAAGAAATAACAATGCACAAATGTACTCTTTGCTAAAGCAGCAAAAAAAAAACAGTACAGGAATAACCTATCAGCCTAAACCGGAAAAATGATTTGATTCAGTTGATGCCTCATCAGCAATTTTGACAGTTGGCCATAAAATGTTTGATACCTTCATATATTGCATTTTTTAGTATGGCGAAATATCCAACAAAACATGAATTACCTACACAATGTGCACACAATAAAAAAAATTAAACGTAAAGTTACAGATGGATTTTCATGAAAATTTACAGCGACGTTGTATGAAGCTTTGGAATGATGGTACCAGACTTTCGTTTTACTGCATTGCAGCGTTCGTTGCCAGGAGGCCGATATACCCGAAAATATGTCAAAAACCCGACTGAATTTTTTTTCTCAAAAGTTGCGGTAATGATTTTGATCATTTTCAAAAACAAAATTTCCTTCTTACTTATAAGTGACGCCCCATAGTCAGTATCTACCCAAAAATCCCAGGAAAAAACAGACTAAAAGACAGTCAGAAATTGCTGCTAATAACGCAGCCGTTTCTCAGTTTTTTCATGAATTGTTAAACCCTGAATTTGCTGAATGTGTGTTACCTGTTTCATTGTTTTATTAAATTAATTAAATAATTACATTAAAGACGGATGTGCACGATGCATACTGATAGCAAAAATACTGGTAATGAAATTGACAAGATATAAAAAAAAGAGAAAACGATAGCAGCACCTTAAATGTCCTGTTGCATTACTATCATTTTGTTATCAACGCCAACTCTTATAATCCTTTATGTTCTTAGCCTGTACTTAAAGAAATATAATTACGTCTTATAATACCATTAACTGCGAAATAACTAAGAACACTTTCCTCGCATTTTTTTTAAATAAACAATTTTTTGAAGGTTAACCCCTTAAAATATTATGTGGTCAGATTTTATATAAATTCTATCTAATTTCAACAATTTCACGACAATTTCTTAATCTTCTGTAACTATTTGATACCTTCACAGTATTTCATAATAACCTGCAAATAATTTCATAATGTTTTTTGTATTTCATAATGGTTTCAACAATTTGATGATAATCGCTATACTGAAATTGCATTTTTAAGTAACTTTAAAATGCATTAGTACTTATATTAATTAGGATAACATCATGGTATTTTGTAATAATCGTTAGGCAATTGCATACTATTACTTCAACAATTTCACGATAATTCCACTACTCTCAATTGCATTTTGCGAAAATTTATTATATTCAAGAGAATTTATTATGTAGTATTTCATATTTATTTCAAGGTAACTCCCAGAATTTTACAATAATTTGTCATCATTTGAATACTGTAATGGCATTATATAATAATGTCAAAATAATTGTTCAGTATTCTATAATTACTTCAAGATAACTTCATAGCATTCCTTTATTACGCAACAATGTACAGATAACTTAACAATACTTCAAGTATTTCATAGTAATTTCAACAATTTAGTGATAATTTCAATACTCTTAATTGCATTTAGAACAATTTATTAATTTCAAGAGAATTTATTATGTAGTATTTTATATTCATTTGAAGATAACTCCTAGAATTTTGCTATAATTTGAATACTGTAATTATTGCAATATGTGAAAATTTGAAAAGTATTTCATAGTATTACATCACAGTTTCAACACAATTTCATAGTATTTCAAAATTATTTTAAGGTAACTTAGTCGTGTTATATAACAAATGCCACGCAATTTCATTTTATTTTAAGCATTTCAAAATAAGAACTTCATGATTTGAATATTTTCATTTTGTAATAATTTCAAGAGAATATTATTTTATAACCATTTCACGGTAACTACATAGTAGTATATAAGTTTCCCGGAAATTTCACAGCATTTCAAATATTTCAAAAGCATTTCAACAATTTTGTATTAATTTCAATACTCTTAATTGCATTTTGTAATAATTTCAAGATAATTTCGTAGTATTCTACATATTTTTCAAAATAATTTTGCAGTATTACATCACAATTTCATCAACTATTTCAAAATAATTTCAATAATTTCATAATTTCCATACTCTACTTGCACTGTCTAATAATTTGATTACAGTGGTAACATAAGTCTTCAGGAAATTTCACAGTACTTCAAATATCTCAAAATAATTTCAACTATTTTATGATCATTTCAATTCTTTAATTGCTTTTTGTCACAATTTCAAGATATTTTCTTTGTTTTGTGTAATTCAATGTATCAACTTTGTAGCATTACATCGCAATTTCCACATGATTTCACAGTACATTTCAAATACTTCAAAATAATTTCAAAAATTTCATAACTTCGATGCCCTTATTGCATTTTGTAACCATTTCAAAAGAACTATTTAGCATTTTATAATTATCTCAAGATAATCATAGTACTATTTAACAATTTCATGATAATGTCACTATGTAATCTAAAATAGCATTTTGTAGTAAATTCGGAAGGTGTTTCAATATTTTATAATTATTTTAAGGAAACTTTGTAATATTCCATTACAGTTTCGACATAATTTCATAATATTTCAAGTACTTCACAATAATTTCCAGATTTTCATGTTAATTTCAATACTCCGCTTGCATTTTGTAAGAATTTCAAAATAAACGTTTAGTATTTTATAATTATTTAACGACAACTTTGTAGTACTACATCGGAGTGTCCACACAATTTCATAGTATTTCAAGTATTTCAAAATAATTTCAAAAATATTATGATGGGTACTTTCAATATTTTTAATTGCACTTCATAATAATTTAGGAGAACAGTTGAGCAGTTCATAATTATTTCAAGATAACTTCATAATTCATGTCAAACCAATTTCGTCAATTTCATGATAATTTCAATGGCATTTTGTAGTAATTTCAAAAGAAGTGTTTAATATTTTGTAATGATTTCAAGATGACTTCATAGTATTCGTATCACCATTTTTACACAATTTCATAGTATTTTTAAGTATTTCAAAATAATTTCAACAACTTCATCATATGTAATTTCAATACTCCACTGCACTTTGTAATAACTGCAAGAGAACAGACTAGAAGCAGAGGAAAAAAGGAAAAGAAGAACAATATAATAATCAAAGTAATAGAATGAATTATGAAGAAAAAATGGAAGAACAACTAAAAGGAAATAATATAAACAAAGAAGAAATAGGAGTGCAATGGATGAGAATAAAGGAATGTATAAATAATGTAGCAAAATCTCAAATAGAAAGAGCAGTGAACAGAAATGACCTAGGATGATATGATGACAAATGTAAAGAAATAACCAAAAGAAAAATGGAGCAGGATTAAGATGGATGAGGAAAAGAAGAAAAGCAGATAGAATTGAGTATGAAAGGCTAAGAAAGGAATCTAAAACAATTAATCACAACGCAAAAAGAGAATTTATTAAAGTAAGTTAAAGCACATTGAAGATGATGGTAGAAATAGAAATACAAAAGCATATTATCATAACTCTATAATAATGCAGCAGAACAATTCCCAAGGTCAAACATGTATGCGCGTGGTCTATGTGTAGTTACGATTGTGGGCGTGGTCTTAATATTTTCTAAGAGCCAGTAATATGGAAGGAGAGAACAATTAATGCTCTTGTTAGGGCCTACACACATTTTTTACATTACACAGGAATGTTTGTACTATGTACACATAAATATTAAATCTGCAAATAACCTAAATTCGGAGCTTTGTACAAAAATATGGTTATAAACTTTTTGCAAGTGGACTTTACTACCTCTAGGAAGAACGGTGGTTACAACTTGTCAGAAGCAAGGCTACAAACCAACCTGAAAATATCATTGCGTTTTTGTGTTTTCGTGCTTATAAGTTAGTTTTTGCGTTCTTTATCTACTTATATTTCTATTTATTATAAAACAGTTTTTTCAACGCTACAGAGCTACAGCATTTTATTGCAACTGTAAGTACAAGTGTCCAAGTTTAAGATTGAAAATTGTTTATAGGTTAGAATGAGCTGTACAACAAGTGCTGATTCAGAAAACAGACCACTTAATTATTGTGCATGCTGGCGGTAAAATAGGTTTTGTTCCGAATGGGATAATTATTTTTAAATCGGGCCTTAAGACTGGGGACTACCATGACGATATGAATAACAAGCATTTTTCCAAGTGGTTACAAGAAAAATTCTTACCAAAAGTTAAAGAAAAGAAAGGCTACAGTGTAGATAATGAGCAACGCTAAAAGGACGGTTCACAGCCAAGGTAATTTGTTGGTATTTTAGAATCACTGTGTGTTTTATTTAAATTTTATTTCAGAGTACATCGGCAGTAGCTGATTGGGCATTAATAGTGGATATTTTGAAAGCAACTACCTAATATTTATTAAAAACTGGTAAAATTTATTAAAGCCAAAGGTACACAAAGAATCATTAAAAATGAACAGGGCTATGCAACAAACATTGCAGTAGTTCATATACGTTTTCTGAATTTCCCTTGTCTCTAAAGCAGAATCGTGTTGTCCTAACTCTCTCCTCATCGTAATAATAAAATAACGTTGCACGCAATTGCAAAACGTCGGTTAAGTCAATTTGACATGCATAACCCTGTTCATTTTCAATGATCGTAAGTATACATGTCCAATGTAACTATCCGGGAAGCATCAGATTTTGTTTGTAAGTTATTTAGTGGAATTTCATTATGTGTGTGCTTATTTTTTGTGTGTTAATCGTAATAATAAAATAACGTTGCACGCAATTGCAAAACGTCGGTTAAGTCAATTTGACATGCATAACCCTGTTCATTTTCAATGATCGTAAGTGTACATGTCCAATGTAACTATCCGGGAAGCATCAGATTTTGTTTGTAAGTTATTTAGTGGAATTTCATTATGTGTGTGCTTATTTTTTGTGTGTTAACAGATAAAAATGAAAGTTTGGGACTCGATATCAAGTTTTAATTTGTGTTACGATTTAATTATACTTTAAATCCCAATGGCACATATGAAGCAATTACATACAGTGTGTCCCAGATCGACTGGGATTGCATGGGTAACTTTCTTATCATTGAAGATGGAGATTTGGTTAAATGGCCAATGTTTTCCAGTTTCATATGCTGATTTAATATCTGTTTGAAAAAGTTCAGAATGTCAAACCAGTCAAAAGTTATTAGAAAAAAACTAAAAACTGTCATTTTCTTGTATGTCAAATAACTTTGTAAGTATAAGAGATACGAAAAAAGTAATATTTGATTTTTAGGTTACTGAATAGAATTTTTATTCTCTTTTCAACGATGTAAGATAACGTATGATTGAATAAAAAATATTTTAATCAAGTAAGCTTACATGGATCAAAACAAAATTAGTTGAAATTTATTTTAGAAAACCTTTGTATGTAATTCCTATAATACTTAGTAACATGTTAATTCAGTACCAAGTACTTGAACCACAAAAACCATCGTGATATTGCTTTTTAAATGTATAATCTAGTAGGTAACCAGCTATGATGAAAAACAATAAGAAAGTTTGCGTAAAGTAACCCGTCGTGTCGTCAAATGGTGTCAACTATGTTTCGCTAACAATCGCCAGCATTTTGATCATTTCATGTGATTATCAGGATTATGTTTTGTTTTTAAATAAATGTTGTTTGTTTTTGTTTGGATCCATGTAAGCCTACTTGATTAAAATGTAAAAACAATTAATTTTACTGGTATTTTTTATTCAATCATAGGTTATCTTACATCGTTAAAAAGAAAATAAAAAATTCTATTCAGTAACCTAAAAATCAAATACTGCTCCCATATAACTTAAGGAAGTTGATACGAGTACCTCAAAAGCAGCCATCTTGAATTTTTGTTCGACACCAATTTTAAATTGATCTCATCGAAAACAGCAACTTTTATATAAAACTTTTTATTTGATTTTTAGGTTACTGAATAAAATTTCTATTCTCTTTTCAACGATGTAAGATAACGTATGATTGAATAAAAAATACCAGTAAAATTAATTGTTTTTACATTTTAATCAAGTAAGCTTACATGGATCAAAACAAAATTAGTTGAAATTTATTTTAGAAAACCTTTGTATGTAATTCCTATAATACTTAGTAACATGTTAATTCAGTACTAAGTACTTGAACCACAAAAACCATCGTGATATTGCTTTTTAAATGTATAATCAAGTAGGTAACCAGCTATGATGAAAAACAATAAGAAAGTTTGCGTAAAGTAACCCGTCGTGTCGTCAAATGGTGTCAACTATGTTTCGCTAACGATCGCCAGCATTTTGATCATTTCATGTGATTATCAGGATTATGTTTTGTTTTTAAATAAATGTTGTTTGTTTTTGTTTTGATCCATGTAAGCCTACTTGATTAAAATGTAAAAACAATTAATTTTACTGGTATTTTTTATTCAATCATATGTTATCTTACATCGTTGAAAAGATAATGAAAAATTCTATTCAGTAACCTAAAAATCAAATATGGCGCCCATATAACTTATAGAAGTTGATACGAGTACCTCAAAAGCAGCCATCTTGAATTTTTGTTCGACACCAATTTTAAATTGGTCTCATCGAAAACAGCGACTTGTATATAAAACTTTTTTTCGTATCTCTTATACTTACAAAGATATTTGACATACAAGAAAATGACAGTTTTTAGTTTTTTTTTAAATAACTTAACTGGTTCGTCATTGGCAATTTAACCAAATCTCCATCTTCAATGATAAAAAGGTTACCTATGCAATCCCACTCGATCTAGGACACACTGTATATATACACTTACTGGCCACATTCATATATGGTAAGAAAATCGTTTTAATTTAATTTTTATTTGTGTGGAGCCAGTAACTTTTCCAAGCAAAACGCAAGAGGACTTTAAGCCCAATAAGTCGAAAGTTCTTAGCCGCGACGAAGTTTTGAGGTGCATTCGTACTTCATTGGACGAGAAGTATTTACTTGCAAAGGTTAGCATTATTGATCCATTTGTTTCCTTTTAATTGTAAAATTACATTGCAGACTATACTTACGGGTATTGCTGGCGGTTGTCGCATTGGAGAACTGGTCAAAATGAAAATTGACGACGTGGACGTCGTTTTGTTAATTTAGTTGTAATGTACTTATGTTAATTTTTTGATAAATCAACATTTATTTGACATTTTTAAAGCGCTAGCGCAATAAAAATTTTAATTCACTAGCGGAATACAAATTTTAAATGACTGTTTATAAAACACCAACTTTCATGGGCAGGCCAGAAACCAACTGATTTACAGTTATCAATTGAAAAAAAAAATTGCAACAATACTAGCTCTTTTTTAAATCTCGTAGGTACTTAGAATATGTTCAGGAAATTTATTGACAAATATAAATGTGTAATAACATTAGTTAAGCCAATTACGTATTTTTTTGTAGAAAAAGTGGGTAATATGATGGACATTTTACTTACCATGTTGATTAGGGTGACCACCTTTTGGAAAAGCTAACTCGGGACATTTGACACCTATTTATTTATATTGACCATAGCTACTAACGAATAGAAAAAAATCTGGTGTGATACACGCACACAACTTCCTTTTACAGTGATCTTATAATTAGCCAAAAATTTCACTTTTAATTTTTAAGCATTATTTGTCAAACATTTTCAAAAATTACAATTGCTAAAGAAACCCTACAAAATGGAGCGTTAGTTCAAGAGACAAATTTTCTCTAAACTTTTAAGCTGAATTCAAAAATTAATAATATACCGGATGTTCTATTTAAAATAGGAATTCATAAAAAAATAGGAAAAAAACAAAAAAAACTTTTTTTGGAGGTATTCAACTGGAAAATCACCTATCTTTCATCAATATAAATTAAAAATGTAATAAACATGTAAAGTTTGAAAAAAAATCGTTTTAAGAGTTGTTTTTGAAAAATTTTCTTCAAAAGCTTGCTGTCGCATCTAGATAGTACACAAAACTTATTTATGAAGTTTCAACGCCATACCTCTTTTCGTTTTTGAGATATTCTGTTCACAGACAGACAGACACACATATACAGACAGAATGACAGACCAATGAACAAAAATATGTATTTTGGGTTCAGGGGACTTTAAATCTGTGGAAAACTCAATTTAGAATTTTTGGGGTGAACCCAATACTTCCTTTCGTAAGAGGAAGTAAAAATCTTAAAATCTTGGACAATGTGCAGCTAAGAGTTTACCATTTTCGAGAGATAGTATTTTAAAGACGGAGTTCTGTTTTCCAAAATTTACGGCAGCATTATCTGCAGACAATGCTGATATTCTATTACTTGGAAGATTGTGCTTTTTCAAAGAGCTAAAAAATTTTGTCAGCTATTGCTTTTGCTGACGAAATGAAGTCGTAATACATGAAATAAAGGGGGGAAATAAATTTACCCTCTATCGGGAAATGTTATGTCCCGGGCGATACCAACTCGGGACCGGAACATTGGTCATCAAACACAGGACTGTCCCGGGTAAATCGGGACGGGTGGTCACCCTAATGTTGATTCACACACCACTTATAAGAACAAGACACCAAGCCAAATAAACAATATACCAAGACAAAATTACAAAAGCGACTGAACACCAAGAACTTTAAGCAATAATGTTACTGATATCAGGTTGTTTTACAAGTGGGGTTGATTACCTGAGTTTTTGGAATAGGAATTGGACACTTAAATACGTATACAAATTATCCATCATAACAATAAAACATAATATTTCCTTTATATTTGGGATATTCCAAAAGCAGATAAGTACTTAATTGTCCCTATTTTCAGAAAATTGTAGGTTTGTCTAAATATAGTGCTTTTAGAGATCAGCAAATTCCAGGAATTTAGTTTTTAGAAACTGTCCCAGTGACATTTCCACTAACTGGATTTATAGCATTGTAACAATAATTAGCATTTAATACTGAACAGAAAAAAGAAGACACTATTCAATTCAGCAGTATCGGTCTATCCAATATGTAGGAGGAAAGTGGCCTGGAGGCTATCCAAATATTTCCAATCTGTAATGTGCTTTTAAAACTTTCTTTAGTGCAACAAAAGTTATTAGATTCGTCGTATATTTTAAATGCGGCATATGCCGCGGGTTTCAGCTAGTAAGAGAATAAATGAAAAGACAATATATACAAAGGAAATACCACTGGAATCAAGGTCGATCAATATACGGAGACATGGTCGAACTACTTTAGATTATTGACACAAACAGAAACGATCGAGACAGAAGATGAGGAGATGGAAACACCAGAACAAAACATGATAAGAATAACACCATCAAAAGAAGAAATAAAAGAAATAATTAATAAAAGTCACAATGGTAAAACTCCAGGGAAAGATGGGATAAATGCGGAACTTATAAAATATGGTGGAGAAGAACTACAAGCAAAAATATACATAAGTACTCGGAAAGAAAACAAAAATAAACATATATAAAACAATAATAAAACCAGCAATATTGTATAGGACGGAAACAATTACACTGACAAAGAAACAGGAAGAAGATTTTAGAATACTGGAGAGAAAAATTTGGCGAACGATACTAGGACCAATAAGGGTAGCAGAAAACGAATACAGTAGTAGAATGAACTTTGAGTTAAAACAAGAAATGGAAGAAGATATAGCAACGACAATAAAAAACAAAGGGTGCGATGGTTGGTCATGTATGGAGAGCCGGCACAGACAAAACAATTTTCTCAATCTCAGAATGGAATCCAGGTAGTAAGCGAGGAAAGGGAAGACCAAGATCGACATGGTTAAAAGAAGTAACAGAAGACTTTCGAAGGGCTGGGATTAAAGAGTGGAAGAATAAAGTGATGGATAGAAAAACGTGGAAAGAAATTTGTGAGAAGATAAGAGTAGTAGAAAGCTCAGTTTCGAGCAGCGTTACTCCTTTGGGGTGTATAGCCACTAAATATATAGAAATATATATATATAATACTCGATATAGTATTAGATGAAAGAGAGTAAAGGTAACTATTTTATTCTAAGTTATACAAATGAAATTCTTGGACATGCAAGTCCGAGTGCAGTAAGAGTTAAAATAAGACAACCCATTGCTTAGGCCTGCTTTACGAGGACTAAGTATCGGATTGCAATACTACCAAAAATACACACCTTAAACGATAGAGGAATCTCCTCTAAGCTCCTGTGAACCAAAGTCCCATTCAGAAACAGGACATTTGCAGCCTCATCCTCAGGCAGCGTTAAGGTCTGATAGCCAAAGGTGGCTTCCCTCTCCATCCTTTTCAGCACGTCTTGAGCTTCTTTTCCAGATCCTACACACAGCAAATCGGGTCCTCCAACAGTCACCAGCGCTTTGAGGTGTTTCTTATCCGAGACCTGCAAATGGAAAACATTTAATGTTTACGGAGTTTACGCTGTCAAGCACCGTGCGTCAACTCATCATAAGGTCTACCTTTTTCCCATCCCAACTTGTCACCAGCAGCCCTTGTGTTGGCACCCACCCCCCGTCCTATAACCCGGATTTACAAGTTGAAACGTGCATGAATAGTTTTATTCCTTCTTTGATTATTTCCATTGAGTTCTGTGGGCATTATCCATCCAAATTCGGATTTTCAAAAATGTGTTGCAATCTAATTTATGCTGCGGCGGTGGACTTCTCTTTAAACTCATTTTAAGATGCCAAAAACGTTTTTCACCTCTCTCTGACACTGCTGTCAGCACACTTATTCTACAAAGAAGCTGACAACGTTCTAACAGAGTGGTAGAATGTTAGGTTAATTTCTATGCTTAACGCCTCTTAAGGAAATTACTTAGCTTTTGTTTATTTCGGAATAAGCCGGCCCTGTTCGTAGGGTCCTGTAGGCTTGAGTGCATGATGCAACCCTAAATAGCAGCGCCGTAAAGCCCGCTGAGTTAGCATTGGGAAAAATATGTGCTGTACCATCGCATTGATCTCCGCGGGGGAAATGCAGGATGTTGACATTATTCCAATTGGCATTCGTGTGTAGCCCATTAAGGCCGGCGGGTCGCCGCCGAGGCGGCAAGCTTGAGGCTTTGGCTACCCTTAGCGGGGCTGTTGCCTCTCGGTAATCCGAAATTAAGTCCAAGGCATTTGAGTAAGCAAGTTCTATTCAATGGCGCGGGGAGCGTTCATTACTTACGTAAAAATTGGGTGCATCTTCCACTGCGGCTAAAAGCCGGATCAACCTGGGGGCTCCTAAAAAATTACGAATAACGAAAGGTGAATCCCTTAGCCGTTAATTAAATTACCCCTCAAATCACACTTTGTGGTTATAGCAGCTAGTTGTCTTCGCCCCGTGCCCTCCTTTTGAGGAGCTGTCTCGATTGTTTTGATTCTGCCCATGCAGCATTGCTGTCCTTGCCTGACATCCTCAAAGGCTAGGTTCGTTCTCAATCGTCGAGATGTGTGAACAACGCCGCACGCAGAAAGGGTGATCTTTGAAATTAATCAGGAACGCCCTGTGACCAGGTCAAGGTACATGTATTGTAATTGCTAATCATTAGCCTTTTCCAGGCATTTCGTGCTTGCATTTTTAATTTGAACGTTAGAAGCATAATTTCTCATTGTGAGGCAAATAAGCCTGCTCCCTTTCTTCGATTAATTTTATTAGTTCTACGTAATTTTGATGGAGTAGAGCTAACTTCACGCGTTTGGCGAACACGCAGTGAGTTCAATAGCTGAATGTTTTAGGGGATTTGAACCCATGTGCCAACTCCAAATTTCTACCAAGCGTGGAAAAGCATGGCGAATTTTTCTTCACACCATTAATCCAGCATGATAACCGCGAGCCGCCCTCCAGCTTAGGTGAGCAAATTTTTCTTTCTCTCAGAGTAATTGTGATACTAATTTATATGGCATTAAGCCTACGCACGCTCTAGCACGCTTGGGGCACGCTCAAACACACAAGTAAGCGTCATGGAGCCGCGCTCTGGTACCCGACCCTCTGGCCCTGTCCACCTCTGTGACAAAGTCCTCTTCCGCTTGAACGCCGAAGACATTCCAGTTTGGACAGAAGTTTTTGTCGCAAGCACTTCGATTTAGCTGATGTTGTGTTGCAGCAAATGTATCTTGCAAATTTTAACTTAGCATCCGACGTAGTTTTGGCTTGTTTGAAATAAACCCCAGGGCGTCGTTACGTTCCAGCTTCAATTAATTTTCGTGGTTGGCACCAAGTTAACTGTATATTTTTGTCTCGGCTTTTTAAATTTTAAGCCCAAAATATTTCGTGTGTGTTAATAACGCCAAGCCTAACTATGGAATTGTTTATGAATAAATTGTTTTAATATTTGACTAAAATTAAAGCGTCATTTATCCCTAGTACTGGTATTTAATGCTTTATTCACTCCTAACAAACCTGCTCGTTTTTTTTAGTTTAGGATTGTTAAGCGAGGTGCCTCAAACGGTAGGTGCGTTTTCGACTCTTGGCTAGATCTGTGTTTTTGTCGTGGTGAACGACTGGCGGCCGTTTGTTTCCAAATTATTATAATTACCGCCTAGTCATTATCCACACTATTTCCCACCGAGATTTTGAGCTAGCCAGGACGGTGGTCACTTTCGTTTAATGGGTACCACAAGTTGTGTCGAGAACAAACAAAGGTAGATTCCCGGTGGCGAAGGGCTGGTTCACACATCCTCCTCATATTGTGACGATTCCTGCCTCCTGTTTCAAGTTCAGAGGGAACATGTGCATTGAGTTAAGAACTTGTGGCGCTTTACAGAACTAACACATTGTATTTAATTAGCTACCACCTGGCGTACCATCCCATCCCCTTTGTCCCGACTTTAATCTAGCCGTGCACTCTTTGTTACATAACGTTGGAACCGTGTGATTTTTCGAGTAATCAAAACATCCGATTTGACACCCCCTTAAGAGAATTTTGGCATTTCCATTTCAGTTATGCGACGTCCTAGCTTCGCTGGGGCAGCGTGAGCCTTTTTGGTCGTAATTGCAGTCTTATCGTAAAATAAGAAATCCATCCGGACACACATATTACGTCACGTTGCACGTATGCATTTTCTGTTAACTTATACGTAGTTCAAAAATCAGCAAATGGTTTAAAATGTTAATGACGTTTATTAATAAGTATATGCAGAATGCTGACGTCAAGCTCCGTCAATTACTCGTAACGCCTGTTCTACTGGAACCGTCTCTATAAAAACTTTTGTGTCATAATTACAGGTTTCTATGTATAGCCACTTTCAGCTAAACATTCTCTCTTTGGACATACGCTTCCCCACGACGCGACGTTTACAACCTTGTCAGCCAATTGCCTTTCCGATTCATTGTACACTTCCATGTGCTCTTCTTCCCAGCCTAGGTATCTGGGAGGAATGGTATTGCCTTGACTAAAACGCCGCCTTACACTCACAATAGCAAAAGTAAATAAGTTATCATTTCTCTATGGTACCAAATGCATTTTATAAATGTATTAAATCTCAGGCTGATTTTATTGCTACGTTTTTCATGATCTATCGTCGAGTGTGCGTATGCTACATTGTGCTCTATATCCTCTTCTGAACCCTGTCTGTTGTAGTGGTTGCAACATGCAGATATATATTCTAGTGGTAGTGATTTTTGTAAAGATAAGATGAAGAGCTAACTTTATGTCGTACTTGCTACTCTTGAGAGTTTTTTTTTATTTATCGGAACCGATCTTTTACCTGTGGGATTCATATAGGGATGTAGATCTTTTGGATACATACAAAATCGAATAACATCATTCAATGAGCTGTGACTGCTATTTTTCTTCTAAACATTTTGGAGCTCCTTTCTTCATTGTGTATTGCTACATCTGTCCTGGTTGTTGCGTTTGTCTGGTGTTAGTTTAGTTTTATTCATCTAACACTCGCCTATTGCGTATTCATACATTGTGAACTTCAATTTTAAAAACAATTTAACTTCATCGCAAACATGTTGGGCGTCACTGGTCGAGCAGCTCCAATTAAGAACAGCATTAGAGATTTCCCCGCGGGGCATTAATTATGTCCTGCTGGGCGCTAATGCGAGCAGCAAATTCCGCCGGCACAAAAACGGAAATAAAATAACCCTTCTTACCTTAATGGGCGTACAGGGATACTCCGGAAATGAAGCTGCCACCGCGCGCGCCCCCGCCTCGTTTGTCCAATCCGAGAGCCCGACGAAAAACTCCTTGCCTGCAAGTCATTAGACTTAATATAAATCCGGGCATGAATAATAGATCGTACCCGTGAACAGGACGTCTCCGCCGTCCAGCTTCGCCGCAGGGTCGGACATCTCTATGATGGGAAGGTCCAGCTCTTTCTTGAGAACCACCCGTATGGTTTCTACCTAGAACAAAGTTGGGTTAAAAAATGTGGACATGGTAACAATGAAGCAATTATAGTACTACTACAACGCAAACGCCTTAATTAAAACAAAAGAGAGAAAATTTCTCCCAATTGGTCAATCAGAACACCTGGACTTTCCCATACAATTAAGGTAAACTAGAAGCTAAATTTAGCTTATTTCGCCGCAAGAAATTGTATGGTTTAGCACAAGTTATGGATTTTACAACGCGACTGCAACATTTTTTGCAGAACACTTAATGACCACCAACGATAATCACGAAAATAAAACCAGATACTATCAGACTGACTGGCCATAAAGCGCTCGATATTCCCGCAGGCAAATTACACATGTCTGAAAGGCGAACTTCAAGTCGACGAAATGGAAATTCCACGGTTTGCTGTACTTTATTGAAAGGTTGACTTTACATTTCAGGATTCGCTATCCAGATACTACAAATTCTTATCCGAAAGCGTCTACGTTTGATATGGGTTTGAAACCTTTTTATTATTTACTTCAACGACGTATCCAAGATAACTACGACATGCTGTAAACAAGAAAAGCTAAATAATTTCGACCCTCACCATTTGGGGCGATTTTCCACGAACTATTTCTGAACGGCCACACGCTGTGTTTTTATTATGAAGTATATTTATTTATTATTTATTATGAAGTTCCGCATCTCTTTACAAAAAGACCTACAGTATCTGATGCATCAAAGCTGCGGTAGTAGCCAAAGTCTCAAGGATTTGGAAGATCCCTCCGCCATAACCATGGTGACTTTTTGTTCCTGCTTATTTGGCCGCACTTGCTCTAGCATGCTCTACATTTGTCCAACGCTTCGACTTGGAATGAAGTCGAATATTCAAAGCTATTTCAATAATGATAAAATATTTTATTATACCGATTGCACACAAGCTTTTGCAGGAAGCACAAATGAAGAGTGATGAGCACAATAGAAAAACCACAAAATAGTGTAACAATTAAAAGTAGCGTTTACTCAGACGTTCTGTCGAAATAAAAACAATCTGAGTGCACCATTTCCTCCAATCGACTACCTTTCCTGAATAGATTCCACAGGAAGCAGGTAATCAGATTTGAATCGCAAATTGTAATCTTGCACGTTGCTTAAAGCTTGCTTCTTTCTGTTGTGCAAAAGCGGAAGGCGTGAATGGAGCGCAGGAAACGAGTTACTTTGTGCGAGCGAGTATGTATGTATGTATGGCGCGACTTTAATATTAATGATCCACCCAATTTAAATACTAGTTCGATGATAAATTAACGAATTGCTCGGGTATGCTCGCAACGAAATGATGTAAGGGACGAGGAATTCGAGGTAATTCCAATGGCCGGCTGGACGGACAACTCGGCTAACATTTTCGATTCTGACACCTTGTCTTGAGACCTGCATCTGCATAGGCAAATTAATTTTAAACTGTAAGAATACAAGGTCGCGTATAAAGTTCTACTTTAAAATATAATAAAATGTTGGATTTTTCAGTACATTGTTAATAGAAATTATTCTATCCCACAACAAAGTTTCTTGAATAGTTCCTGCATTAACAAATGGAAGAAAAATAGAAATGCTAATCAATATCTTCACAAAAATGTTCATAATTCCATCGAACATTTTAACAATTTAAGAAATGTTAGAAAATGTTTTGTAACGATTCAGTTTTAAACCGTTATTTATTTCTTAAATAAATATTATTGCGTGAAACGTTTTATTGCGAGAAGTATTTATATTTCATCATTTTGTATTGTGGCTGGGCGTTGTGTACCAAGAACTGTTATCTGTTATCTCCAATGATAAGACGTCCCTATTTACTTTAGTCAATGCAGTTTTAGTAGCATCTACACTTAGAAATCTTAAGCATGTTTCTAAGAATACCTGGAATTGTCACAAAACAGCAGCCTTGTATTTGTTTGGAACAAAAGGAAAATTCCTGAATTTATATTGGACGAAGCTATTTTTAGCCCCTATATGCGTTCCTTTAAAAGCAGTCCTGTCTATTATGTTATAAGAATAACAAGCGACTAGAATTCTAACAAAACATTATAAATACAAACATACTAAGTTACGCAGTTATTATCTATTTTAATTGCAACGAAATGTATAACTTAAATAAAAATTACTGCTTCCGCGATTAGAATTGCAAAAACTCCAAAGTATAGAGTCCAATGTGATTGAAATTTGGGCTTCCATGTGCTGGTGGAAGCAACAAAGTCCCTTTTACGTTATTACACACTGCTTACTTCGTGCAATACCAAGTTAAAAAATATACGACGTTTTTGCGACCAGATGTGTTTTCTTTCTAATGTTTATAGACTGCACACCTACTTAAGAAAATCTCCAAAGTTCTAGATTGAACTCTTACAGAAACCCTATGTTTGATTCACACAGATGCGTGCATCAAAACCTTCTTGATTATAATTAATCATGTAATTCAAGTCATAACTGTTTTATCTCATTCAAAGGTCGTGGTAAAGTCAAATTTGCATCTTGCCGTATTTGTTTGCCTCTGTTAATGTTGGAAAGGAATTTGTAAGCTTCTCTTAATGGCTTTTAAGCGGATGGATACATTTTCTACTAGAACTTAAGCCGACTTAGCATATTTGGGAATCATGGGTTTATGGATTTCGTTCAATTGCCTCATTGAGAGAGCTTAGCATTAAGGTTTCTTAGAATAAGCATTTTTCCTAAATAACTTGCGACGCTCCGATTGGCTACGCAGGATCGCCTCAGCCAATAGTGTTTGAGCTTGCCCCTCCTTGAATTGGCGAGTTCGGCTCGTTGTAAATTCAGAGTTAGTTAGATTCAGAACTTCGAGGAAGCAAGCAGCTATGCTTTGTGCTAGGTTGCGGTCGTTCTAACTCCCTGGAAAAGACGTTTCCAGGTTGTTTTGTGTTACGGTTACGCGCAATTCGCTATTTTCGTGTGGCCAATCCAAGCGTGTCACAACAGTTGAAGCTTTTGTAAAAAACCATCGGTCCATCAGTGACGTTTGTAATCGTTGTTACTCAATATACTCGTGTTTGTTAAGTCTTGTTTCACTCCAACAACTAACTGAACCCAAGTCAAGGGTTATTAAGTGGCAGTTCCCGGCAATCCCATTGAACCGGAATTCGCAGTGGATTAACTGGGGGCCCCATTCGTGGAAGCCTCTTATCAAGTTAATCGTACAAAAAACATTGGTCCTTCGAGCCGGATTTGGAAGAAGCTAAAAAACGCGAGTGTACAAGTTTCCAGTAGCTGGTGGATGCAATTGCTCCATCATCATTTCGTCGGAGAGCGTCAAGAAGCTTCGCCAACACCAGGAAATTCAACCATCGAGAGCTTACACCGAGTCCAGGTCCCACGTCAAGCGGCAGCGATCGGCAGCGGGTTGGTTTTCTGTTCGTCAAGAAGTTACTACGTTCTCAAATCAAAAGTAAGTCCTTTTCCATTACACCTTCGTTTAGTGTTGTTTTTTGCTTGTGTCAGTCATGGTGGAAACTCGTTCGACATCAGCGGTCATGTCGGAAACTCACGCTTTAACCACTCGTTGCAAATTCATAAAAGCCAAAGTAGATCGTTTCGAAACTCTGTTTCATAGAATTTCTTCGTCCAGCCCCGTGAAGGCTCACGATGTCGGCAACTTGTCAAAAGAGTTTAGTTGTTTCCAAAATTTGTTGGATGAGTATAATAAGTCAATGGAGGGCCTAATGGAGGCCGACGCTGAACACTTTGATGAACTTTTCAATGAGTTCGACTCTTTTATGACTCATTTTAGCGAGATTGGTAGCACAGTCGAGGAATTCTTATCAAAAAATAAGATCAGTCCGGGTATAAAACCGAATCTAGGTCAAAATTCTATGCAAAGTGGCCCTTCAGGAGAGCTCGCTGGATTAAGATTACCACCCTTAGATTTGCCTTCATTTTCGGGGAAATTCGAGAATTGGGTTCAATTTCATGACTCCTTTACGTCGCTTATTCATAACAACGCTAATTTGACCAACGTTCAGAAATTTTACTATTTGATTTCTTCCCTTAAGGGAGAAGCTGCTAGTTCAATCTCGTCGTTAAAAGTTACCAACGATAACTATACCATTGCTTGGGACATCCTAGTCAAGCGCTTTGAAAATTATAAACTGATAGTAAAATCAAACATAAATGCGTTATTCAGTTTAGAGAACGTAAAAAAGGATTCACATTCGTCTGTTCAAAGGCTGCTCGATAGTGTAGTTAGAATTTTGGAAACTTTAAAGGCGTACGGGGAACCCACAGTCGACACCATACTAATACATATCATAGTTTCGAAGCTCAGCTCAGCAATGCAGACTGACTGGGAATTATGCAAACATGCCGGACAATTTCCTACTTTGCGAGAGTTGTTAGATTTTTTAGAAAGCAAAAGTCACTTATTAGGTTCGCTGGAAGCTGCGAAAATAGGTTCGAGTTTGGGAAATCAGGGATCCGAGCAAAAAAGTCATGCACGCGCTCATGTAGCCAGAGAGCAAGGTAATCACTCTTGTGATTTTTGCAAAAATAGTAATCATTCGATTAGCGCTTGCGAATCTTTTTCAAAATTGTCGGTTAACGCTCGTATCGAAGAGGCGCGTCGTTTGAAACTATGCAACAATTGTCTCAAGCCCGGACATTTCGTGGTAAAATGCACATCGTCGAGATGTCGCGTATGCAGAAAAAAGCACCATACTTTACTGTGTTTGCGTCCAAAGCGCGACGCGCACGAAAATACGCCGCGTCCTGGGCCGCCAGAAACCAACAGCGACACGCGGGAGGTCGGGGCCGTCGCCCCGAGCGAGGCACCCGTCGCATCCGTTTCAGCAGCCTGTAGCCGTCCTGCAATCGCGGCGCCAGCGCAAGTTTTATTGTCCACGGTTAGCGTATTCGTAGAAGGATCCTCCGGGTCATTTTCCCGGGCAAAAGCTCTTTTGGACCCCGGATCCCAACTTAACTTAGTTAGCGCCGACTTGTGTCAAAATTTGAAAATTGAGAAACGAGGTAATGTCACCTCACTGTCGGGTGTTGGTGCCAGGGCTCTGAACGCTGAATTCAGAGCAAACGTTCGAATCCGCTCCCGCAACGGGAAATACGAGGACATTATGAGCTGTGTTGTGTTAGACAAAATTACGGACCCTCTGCCGGCCCTTGCTTTCTCGTTGAGGGATTTGAAGATCCCACCAAACATTGTGCTAGCCGATTCAGATTGTAATACACCGGGAAAGATTGATCTTTTATTAGGCGCGAATGTCTTTTGGCAAGTGCTCTGTCAGGGACAGGTGAAATTGGGCCCAGAGAAGCCATTCTTAACAAAAACTCTTTTTGGTTGGGTTTTAGGCGGAAACATGAATGTCGAAAATCGAGCGCTCATTCGTTCAAATAGAGTTCATTTAAGTGTAACCGGCATCGAGCACGGCATTCAGAGATTTTGGGAAATCGAGGGGGCGTACGGTTCATCAGGCCGACTCTCTGCTGATGACAAATTTTGCGAAGACCATTTTCAATCGACTACGAAACGGGCGTCGTCGGAGCCGCGTAGGTTCATCGTGAGCATACCTTTCAGGAAAGATGCTCCATCGCTGGGAGACTCGCGCGGTATAGCGTTAAAGCGTTTCTATTCATTAGAAAACAAATTGTCAAAAAATCCCGAGTTGAAAACCGCGTATTCCGCATTTCTCAAAGAATACGAGTCGCTTGGTCACTTGAGCAAGGTGGACGACGAAGCGAGCCTTCCTCATCCTCGGTTTTATTTACCACATTTGCCAGTCATAAAGGAGGACAGTTCAACGACCAAACATCGCGTTGTTTTTGACGGCAGTTGTGCGTCCTCCTCCGGAGTATCGCTTAACGACCTTCAACATAAGGGCCCAGTGGTCCAGCAGTCGTTGTTTGCAATTCTTTGTCGCTTTAGGCAATTCAAGTACGTGCTGAAAGCAGATTGCGCCAAAATGTATAGGCAAATTCTCGTGGACCCCTCGCAGACGCAATACCAATTAATTTTATGGCGTGACGACAAAACCTCAGCGGTAAAATGCTTCAAATTATTAACGGTATTAACGGTACTAAATCAGCCTCGTACCTAGCAACTAGGTGCTTGATACAAATCGCCCAGGAAATCGAAGCATCGCTTCCAGAGGCCTCATTAAGAATTAGCCGGGATTTTTATGTAGATGACCTACTGACTGGTTTTGAAAATAGGGCGGAAGCCATAAAAACGCAATTCGAAATTAGTAGCGCTTTGTCGGGGTACGGGTTTGAATTGCGAAAGTGGGCATCCAACGACAGTGAAGTAGCTAGCGCCATTGGTGTGGATCGCGGCAGCGTGGAGCCCATTTCTTTGACGGAAGACGCCACGGAGAAAACTCTCGGCATTTTTTGGGATACTCGGCGGGACGTGCTAAGTTACAGACTGAACCCTAGCTGTTGCAAATCAGTTACCAAGCGGGCTATACTCTCTAGTATGGCTCAAGTATTCGATCCCTTGGGACTACTTGGTCCAAGCGTTCTAACTCTGAAACTTCTCGTGCAACGGCTTTGGCAGTTGAAGTTGTCATGGGACGAAACGGTGCCCATGGAGATGCGCTCCAGATACGACGAACTCCATTCTTCATTACGCGCTTTGGGCTCATTGGCAATTCCGAGAAGGGTAATTTGCGATGACATAAATTCAATAGATCTCCACGGATTTGCGGACGCGAGTTCTGTAGCCTATGGGTGCGCCGTGTATATACGTTGCGTTGATGCGCGCGGTAATGTCACCACCAATTTGCTTTGTGCTAAGTCAAGGGTCGCTCCATTAAAAACAATATCCTTGCCTCGTTTGGAGCTTTGCGCAGCCTTACTGTTGGCTCGTTTGATTAAAACTATACTCGATTCCTCCGCATTTAAATTTGACCGCGTGTACTATTGGTCGGACTCCACCATAACTCTGCACTGGATAAATAAGGATGCGAGTAATTGGAAGACGTTCGTCGCGAACCGGGTGTCCGAGATTCACGAACTAAGCAATAGGGAAGAATGGTTTCACGTGCGTACAAATTGCAACCCGTCCGATATAATTAGCAGGGGAATGTTACCCCAGGAGTTACCCAACTCACGCTTGTGGTGGCACGGGCCAGAGTTTTTGTCACAGGCGGACCTAAAACCCCAGCCCGTTAAAACTGATTCGGGTGAGCTAGCAGCCCAAGAGTCGCGCCCAGTAGTGGCCACTCTTCACCATCGCGTCCCAGAATTTGAACTTTTCAGGCGCTATTCCAGTTTCACCGGTGCCAGAAATCAGCTATCGGAATTAAAAAATATCCTGTCAGGCTCTAGTGAGCAATGCATAAGGGAAGAATTGTCGAAACATAACATTAAGTGGAATTTTATTCCGGCACGCTCTCCGCACTTTGGCGGCATTTGGGAAGCGGGGGTAAAGTCATTGAAATATTATTTAAGGCTAATATCTTGCAATGCAAAGTTAACTTTCGTTGAGTATTACACCATGCTGACTCAAGTGGAGGCGATACTAAATTCCCGCCCACTCTGTGTTCTCCCTACCGACGCCTCATTCCCCGAAGTCCTTACTCCTGCCCACTTCTTGATCGGTCGGAAGCTGACTTCGTTTCCGGAAGCCCAACTCCAGGGCATACCGGAAAATCGTCTCAGCCGCTATGGGCTGGTCCAGCGGCTGTCCCAGCAGTTTTGGGATCGTTGGTCCCGGGACTACCTCCACCTCCTGCAGCGCCGGCCTAAGTGGAAGTCCTCCAGCACGTCTCTAGCCCCCCAGGTGGGCGACGTTGTACTAGTCCACGACGAGGCATCTCCAAGCTACCGTTGGCCCCTTGCAATCATCTCGGCCGCATATCCAGGAGCGGATGGTGTTGTGCGTGTGGTGCAAGTGCGCGATTCCCGAGGGAATCTCCTGAAACGCTCGGTGCGTAAAGTGTACATCCTACCCAAAGACGATCATTGCGATCAAGGGCAATAAACATTGACTTTGCTCTTAGTTGGTAGTTTTCGCTAATTGAACATTTTGCTAGGTTTAGTTGTTTCTTTGCTTGTATTCATGCTAGTTGTAAGTTATCTGTAAGGCTCTTGGATTATCATCTGTCCTTAGTTCTTGTTATGCATTTAATTATTTGGTAGTGTTAGATTTCAGTTTAATTTTGGGATTTAATCACGTCGTGCCATATTCGGCACTTCGGGGGCGGCATGTTTGATTCACACAGATGCGTGCATCAAAACCTTTTTGATTATAATTAATCACGTAATTCAAGTCATAACTGTTCTAACTCATTCAAAGGTCGTGGTAAAGTCAAGTTTGCATCTTGCCGTATTTGTTTGCCTCTGTTAATGTTGGAAAGGAATTTGTAAGCTTCCCTTAATGGCTTTTAAGCGGATGGATACATTTTCTAATAGAACTTAAGCGACTTAGCATATTTGGGAATCATGGGTTTATGGATTTCGTTCAATTGCCTCATTGAGAGAGCTTAGCATTAAGGTTTCTTAGAATAAGCATTTTTCCTAAATAACGTGCGACGCTCCGATTGGCTACGCAGGATCGCCTCAGCCAATAGTGTTTGAGCTTGCCCCTCTTTGAATTGGCGAGTTCGGCTCGTTGTAAATTCAGAGTTAGTTAGATTCAGAACCTCGAGGAAGCAAGTTCAGCTATGCTTTGTGCTAGTTTGCGTTTCGGTCTAACTCCCTGGTAAAGACGTTTCCAGGTTGTTTTGTGTTACGGTTACGCGCAATTCGCTATTTTCGCGTGGCCAATCTAAGCGTGTCACAACAGTTGAAGCTTTTGTAAAATACCATCGGTCCATCAGTGACGTTTGTAATCGTTGTTAATCAATATACTCGTGTTTGTTAAGTCTTGTTTCACTCCAACAACTAACTGAACCCAAGTTAGGGTTATTAAGTGGCAGTTCCCGGCAATCCCATTGAACCGGAATTCACAGTGGATTAATTGGGGGCCCCATTCGTGGACGCCTCTTATCAAGTTAATCGTACAAAAATCATAGATTGTTGCTTTTTATTTTCACTATTTAAGATTACGTAATCGATTCTTGTACTGTCTTTAAAATTTAAACAATATATTTCAATTGTAGGTTTATTCAGTATAACATATACCAATAAATAAAGATCGACCAATCTCCAGTGGAATTAGTTACATGGTTTTTCAATCTATAGTTGCACTTATAGTCTTCAAATTATTAACAGTCCGTTAAAGTTATAGTTTATGGAAATTTGAAAATATATGGAAAGACGAATTAATACCTCAATTTATTGATTATTCAAGTTTCTGATTATTTTATGAAGTAAAGTTTCTTTCCTCCTCCTTTTCAATCCGTACCCCTTGCTAGGGGTGTGGTGACTGCCTCTGATATCATCGTCCTCCATTGTTTTCTATCCATTGCTGCATGGACTGCCTCGTGGACCTGGCTACCAGTAATCTCTTTTATTATGTCAGTCCATCGTCGTGGAGAACGGCCTCTGGAGCGTTTTCCGCTGACTTTTCCTTCTACCATTAGAAGCTCTAGATCTGAGCTGCGTCGTGCTACATGCCCGAAGTATGAAAGAATTCGTTGGTGAATTGTATCGTGAATTCGTTTCTGGACACCTAATTCTTCTAAAATGGAAACGTTAGTTCGTCGCTCTGTCCATGATATGCGGAGAATCCTGCGGTAGCTCCACATCTCAAACGCATCTATTTTCTTACGATCTCTCATTTTAAGGGTCCATGTTTCGGCAGCGTATAATAAGATAGAAAAAACTAAGGAATGAAGGAGACGCAGTTTGGTAGCCTTGGTTATATCTCGATCTTTCCATATTTTTATGAGCTTTATAACTGCATTTCTGGCAATTTCAATCCTTCTCTGAATTTCAGGTTCACAGCTACCTACGTTAGTAATGATAGAGCCAAGGTAGATATACTTTTGAACGACTTCACAGCCAAATACTTGTTGAATGTCGGGCTGATTATTATTAGCTCTGTCAATAATCATCACTTTTGTCTTAGACTGGTTAATATATAGACCTAGTTGTTCACTTTCGTGTTTTAATCGTCCCATGATGTATTCCAGCTCTGTTGCGTCTTTTGCTAAAATAACGGTATCATCAGCATATCTCAGATTCGTGATTTGCTTGCCGTTTATAGCTATACCTCCCTGATAATCATCAAGTACACGTCTAATGATGTATTCACCGTATACGTTAAACAGCAGCGGGGAGAGTATGCATCCCTGACGAACACCTGCGCGTATATTAAAAGGCTTGCAAAACATTTTATCTACCTTCACCTTTGCAGTGCTGTTGGCATAGAGTTGTTCGATAAGGTGAATAAGATGTGCTGGAACTCCCATGTATCTCAGAACTTCCCACAATTTGGACCAGTTGACAGAATCAAAGGCACGCTGATAATCTACAAAACAAAGATACATAGATACATTGTATTCTCGTGTTTTTTCAATTAGCTGCCGTACATTAAGTATTTGCTCCCGTGTACCTTTGCCTTTGATGAAACCTGTTTGTTCTTCTGAGATTTGAAAAGATAGATAATTTTTTAAACGTTCATTCAAGATGTGTAGAAGAACTTTACTAGCATGGCTTATCAATGCAATAAGACGATAATTAGTGCAGTCTGTCGTAGAACCCTTTTTATGTACAGCGATGAAAATTGATTGGCACCACTCTTTCGGCCATTCTCCAGAATTCCATATTTTTGTGCAGATTTTATGTAAAAGATCGACTCCCTGTTGTCCCATAAGCTTGATGATCTCGGCAGATATGTCGTCCGGGCCTGCTGCTTTGTCATCCTTGAGATGCTGGATAGCGTTTTCAACTTCGGCTTTCATTAATGACGGTTCTTGCAAATCAGCAGGTGTCAATGGTTCTGGGGGTAGGTATTCTGCAGCAAAAAGGTTTTCACAATATTCTTTCCACACCCCTGCAATTTCTTCAATGTTCGTCATTAATTCGTTGTTTTTATTTTTGATTGCCCATGACTTAGGTTTAAAATCTCTGGCAAGATATTTTACCTTTTTAAAAAGATCTTTTGTCTGCTGTTGAAATGAGTGTTTTTCAATATCAGTACATATATTTTTAATGTGTATATTTTTATCTCTCCTGCATGCTTTTTTAATTTCTTTATCTAACTTCCTCAGTCGTTCCGTTTTAGTGTTATCCTGAGACATTTTTAAGAGTCGACGTTGTTCAACGAGTGAGTATGTGTTGTTAGACATCCAGTGTTGTTTCTTTACTTGTACAGATGTATTTCTGGATTTGTTTGCTATTTGCTGTATCCATTGTTTTCCTGACTTCCACATTTCATCTGAACTTAAGTCATTTGTTATAATTGGCAGTGGAGTAGACTGTATAGCTGCTGCAACTTTAGAGTCTTCAAGTAGAAATCGTTTGTTTGTTGTTGGTTTTTTATCTGTAGCTTTATTGACATTTGTGCCACAAGGAGGTTATGATCAGATGAACAATCAGCACCTGGTAAAGTTTTGACGTTCCAAAGAGCAGTGCGCCATCTTTCACGAATAAGTATGTAGTCGATTTGATTGCGACATTTGCCATTTGGTGAAGTCCATGTATAAAGCCTTCGTGGATGATGTGCGAACAACGTATTACCTATAACAAGTCTGTGTTCTTGCGCAAATTGAATCATGCGCTGGCCTCTTTCGTTGCGCTTTCCCAGACCGAATTTACCTATAACTTTATTTAGGTGGGCGTCTTCTTCCCTAATACCGGCACCTATCTTGGAGTTGAAATCCCCCATAACTGTTAAAAAGTGACTGCTGGGTACATTAGCAATAACTCTATTTAGAGTTTCATAAAACTGTTCGAGGTGTTCTTCATCTGCAGCTGATGTAGGTAAATATACTTGAATTAACGTAGTCTTTAAGGGGCGTGTGTCTAATGTTAAGGTAATAATTCGTTCATTTACAGGATTATATCCTATTACCAGAGGGTTCAGTTCCTTGGATATGATAAAAGCAACCCCGCAGAAGTTCTGTGTTGCGCTGCTTGAAAAATAGATCGTACTATGGTGGCTATTAAAATGCCCACTATTTTTCCAATGGGTCTCGCTTATACCACATATTTTGATGTTATTTCGTATTAGCTCTTGTTCAGCTATATGGGTTTTTCCTGTCCGCAGGAGACCTCGAACATTCCATGTGCCTAGTTTTAGTAGACCACTTCTCCGTTTTCTGACTAGTGATAGTGTTCTTCCAGTAGCATAGTTTCCATGAGACACCTGGTTGCCTGCATCTTCATGGCCAGTAGCATATTTCTCATCGTTAGGCCTGGAACCCAGACGACGCCGATTGTCAATCGGGGCGCCATGACGTGGTAACTCTATATTCTGTGTATTCATCATCATGGCAGTGTTCATGGGATGTACTTAATGTAGTGGGCTCCCGGTTCCTTCTACATCGCAGTGCTACCACCGCTACACCAAAAAAGTCGATGACGCTGGCAGTTATGCAGATTATGGCCGTACCGATTACTTAATCTCCGCCCAAGTCTGCTTAAGGAACTGCTGCTTCCCAGTTCCTTGTATTAGGAAGGGGGAGGGATAAAATTTGACGTGGTTAGGATGAAGGATGTGACATGGTTCACCCGGGGAGTAGAGGGTGGGAGAAACCATGAGCTCGCGTGGGCAGGGTCGCCAACTCCCTGAAGTAGGTTAGTTCCTATCGGGACCATAGAAAGTACCTACCCGCTACCCAAAAGTTTCTTTAGTTTACTGCAATTACTTACCTACGTAACTCAAATAAATAAGTATAGGTTGCAAGATATATCTGCACTGATGAAGACATTTAATATTAAGTCAATATAGTTATAGTTATAATCGTTTGTTATCAATTTTTATCAATTTTATAAGATATGAAAATATGAAAACTGCTAAAGGATTACCAAAGATGTCCAATGCATTAAATTTCACCATTATAAATATATACAACTGGATCCACGAGGGAAGGCGAGCGGCCGGCACATGCCGATCGACAGCGGGTAGACACGAATCCGTAAAAAATCAAATGCAGTGGCGTAGTATTTCTGCTATTTCTTATCAATATTTAATTTATTCACATGTTTTGATGTTTAATATTTTTAAATAAAATTACTCACTGATATTTATCCCAAGTTGTTGTTGAAGATTTAACTTTCAAGGCTTTATAATTAAATACTTATTAGAAAGTATCACAAACATATTAAATACAATTAGAGGAAGTAGGATGTCATTAAAATTAGTACAAACAAGCGGTTTTTGAATACCTTTGGTCCATCTGAAGCGACAATAGCAACGAAGGGTTGTTCTCAAATATTGGAAAGAGTCGACCATTATTCCAAACTGCTTATTAACATTTAAATCTGTTACAAAAAGTGGAGATTACCACGACGATATGAATGGTACCAATTACGAGAGATGGATAAAAGAATGCTTTCTTTCAATCTTACCGAAGAACGTAGTTATTATAGACAATGTCCCGTATCATAGTGTCCTATTAAACCCTGCACCGATATCCAATAGTAGAAAAAGCGAAATAATTGAATGGTTACATAAAAAAGGCATAACATTTACGCTAAGATTATATAAACCTCAACTGTATACAATTATCAAAGAATATAACAATTGTTACATAACTTAAATTTGATACTCTACTACAAAATCATGGGCATGTCGTATTACGTCTTCCATCTTATCATCCGGAATTAAATCCGATTGATTTGATTTGGGCAGAGAAAAAAACGAAGTAGCAGACAAAACGTTACGTTTAAATTTAATGATGTGGTACGAACAGCCCGAACAGGAATTATTTACAAATACATCCCAAGAAGACTGGAAAAGCCGATGTCAGAAAGTGATCATTGCCATTGAAGACGAATTTCTTCAGAATGAAGCGTTTTTGACATCCATACTCAAGAGTTAAA
>CALNHX010011829.1:0-29230 GCA_940337035.1 Agriotes lineatus
TTGTTTGATTTAGATCGTAGGCCGGTTTTTATTTTCAAAAAAGGTTTTAATTAGATTGTTTAATTAGAAAACTAAGCGTAGCTCAGGTGATTTATTATATAGCACTACAACGGCGGGACATTCAACAAAGTCCCGTGGCTCGGTGGTAGAATGTTCGGCTGCCACGCGGCCGGCCCGGGTACGATTCCCGGTCGGTGCATCTTTTTTTAAATTTATATTAATGAATCTCTTTTAAATTTGCGAACCGAAGCGTAACTCGGGTGATTCACTAGTTAAATAATAATGAAACGTCATTTTTAGGAGCAGAAATCTTTTAACAATCTGACAGATTCGTATAGAAAATGACAACTAATTATCTGACACAAGTAAAGGCGTCACTTTTCATTCCACAGCCTGCTGAGGAACAGTTTTTTTTGGATCTCTCGATACAAATACAGCATTAATATAATTACATGCGGTTATGTGCCAAGATATGTAACATCCCTTTTTCATGCTATCTTCTTCTGCAATACAACATACGAATATACTCTATCCTTGTTTCTATTGCGAGAACAGCACTCTAGATATAGAACACAGCACGTTATTTTTGTTTTTCAAAAACGTATGTTTTTGATTATTGCACCTTGTTATGAATGACACATGAAATGTCAAACTCAAATATTTTTTTCACCACCTTTCTTGCAAGTGATCCTTACACAGTCTGATTTGAGGGATGTAGGAAACATTTACAAAACTTGTTACAGTTACCATGGCAATGTACTTACTTCCCTAGAGAACTGAATTACTTACATCCCGCATTTACTATAACTGACGAGATGCCGTGTTTGTCATTTGATTAACTTGAAGAAAACAATTATCGCTCGTACTATTATCCATTTTTAATCAGAATACAAGCATAAAGCTCACAAAACAGTACTCGCAATCGTATTCACGCATTTTCTACAGTGCGTTTATAACTGTCAAACAAAACGTCACAGCACTGTAACAACGCCCCAAGCTTCGAAGTAGGCTACTATAATTTAGAAAATTTAATCATGTTACGCTATTAGCATTAATTTTACACAAGGAAATATTGGTAGTGAAAAAAATTATGTACTTTACACAGGATGTAGGACGCACCTTACTACGCGATGTTTATAACGTTCTGTTGAATTATTTGATCATCAAGGTTGTGTAGTCTGATTTGAGCCAAAATGATGGAAAAACAGAATGTGAGAAAATGTACACTCGAGAACCCTCGCGTAATGGTTCAGTGCGCGACCCCTCCAAAGTTTCAAGCTTATTTTTTAAATAAAAATGTAGTTTCGTAATAGTTTACTTCTAAGATTTTTTAATATTGTTATGGAATATAAATAAAGGCCAGTAACTATGTTCTGCTACTTTAATAGCTATTTACGTTATTAGACTGGTAGCAACATTTTTATGGCCGCGCCAATACTTTACAGGTCTCGCCCTACGGACTCGACCTGTATGTTTGGCAAGGCCATAAAAATGCTATCGGTCGTGTATCGTATAAGATTTTTTGCACTCCTTGCGTACAAACCACGTTTTCGTGCACTCTATTGAATCACGGAAACGACTTCTTTACGGTCATTCTACTACTTTGACACACACGTGCGAGATTTACGCACCGTTTTTTCTCAGGCTAATTGATAATTCCATAATAAAATAATTACTATAATATTAAAGATATATAAAGAAAATGTAATTTACTGCCATTTTTACTTCAAAATATTTAAAATTACCTCAAAAAAATATTAAATTAAAATCTGACAATTAATACAGTGCCATCTGACAGAAATTTTTGCTATGCATCGCCGATGTTCGTAGAGTGTCGATGTCGCTACACCCTGCATTTCTAGCTGTTTATTAAATAGCACCGAGGTACGTCGACGAATTTTGCCACTGGTAAAGTAACTTTTTATTTTGTAGTAAACGTAAAATTATTGTATCTATTGCAACGAACGCATATAAATCAATCAATTTAAAAGAACTGACAACTACTTAGCTAGATACCTACTTTACCGACATAATAAATGTCAAACTATTTCTTATACGAAGAATATCGAAATAAATTCTTATTAAAATATGATTTACCTTTAGCAGTTGTGCAAAAAATAGCATACATGTCTTGTGCGGGAACAAGTAATGGGAACTTGTAGCGCATGCGAATCTCGTGCGCTACGCGCACTCGAGTAACAAACCGAGCTACGCGTTCCCAAAATTCTTGTTCCCGCACGTATCATGTAATAGTTATTTACCTAACAAGTTCGGGAAGTTAATTTTCCCGAATGAGCACTTTGTTTGCAGCACGACCGAAGGGAGTGCTGCATGTAGTGCGAATTCGGGAAAATTCTTCCTGAAAGAGGTAGGTACAATGTTTTTTGTAACGAATAACTCAAAATATTTGAAAAAGTTAAAAAAATATTATTTAGTGTTTTACAACTTTACTGAGTTGGCAGCACAAATTACTAAATTTTTATATGTATCCTAGCACCTGTTAGCTTTTGTTGACGTTTACAGCGTCTCTGGAATTGCCATAGTTTTTGTGGGAAAGTAAAAAACATCCCGGTGCGGGAAAAGTCATTTTCGGCGCATCGGGAATGACCGGGAAATATGAATTTTGAAATCATGAGTGCAAAAAATACTATTTTAGGATACTGCATTGGCAACTAGCATTTACAAAAAATTTACCGGCCTAGACCAGTAGTAGCTCGAGAAACTTGTTGAATTTTATTATTCATAGTTATCATTTTGTGCCAAATAGTGGTTTTTATTGTTCTCCAGTGTGCAGAGTTCCTTTGTACAAATATTCATCGAGTTATAAAGTACCAGTTACGAGGAAGGTGACGTGAAAAGGTCGCGCACTTGAATCCAACTTCGGGCTGATTTTCGAGCACTTTTAAGACATCGGTGAGCTGAAATTTATGTGTATCGTGTAGATTGGACCTTCCTTGGTGCCCTGGTCCAGAAAGCAGATGCCGGGAGCATTCCAGATTTATGTAATCGCAGTGGCGTCACTAGAAAACGTATCCAGGATATCAAACCCACTTTTCGAGGTAAATTGGTAAAAGGTAGAAGTGGATATTGACAATAGAATAAAATCGACATCCACTATGTTCCCGGCTCTAAAAAGATCTTTTATAAACAAAAACCAGATTTCTACAAAAACAAAATTACTGTGTACAGAACAATCTATGCAGGTCCCGGGTGGTGTAGCTTGAACAAGCGTCCACGTTCGATCAGCAGCATAGATAAAGTATTAGTTTATCTATGATCAGCAGAGTTAAGCAACGCTCTCTCTGGTCAGAACTTGGATGGGAGTTCCACGGCTGCTTCTCCCGGCGCCTCGTGGTACGGCTGCCACGGAAAAAAGTTGGTCCCGGTTGTGATAATAACATCATGACAGTCGTTAGTTGGGTTGGAAGTCCCCATAAAATGTACAGTGACGCCTATATGGCCTAATGGCTGTTGGCGGAGTGCGGAATAAAATTTAAAAAAAAATAAAATACCCCAATACTAATATACGGAAGCGAATCGTGGTTGATAAACAAGAGAAACAATTCAAAAATACAAGCATCGGATATGATATATCTTAGGAGAGTGTTGGGAGTAACAAGACTGGATAGAATTAGACGAAGAAATAAGAGACAGACTAAGAGTAGAACCAATGCAAAAGAAAATAGAAGAAGGGCAGTTAAGATGGTTTGGACACATATGCCGAATGGAAAACAGAAAACAAACTAAGGAAGTGTAGGAAGCAAGGGCAGTTGGAAAAAGGAAGAGAAGAAGGCCAAAAGAAACATAGAACCAGGCAATTGGAAAAATAATAAAAAGAAAGGGCAAAACATGGAAACAGGCTAAAGAACTCACAGAAGATAGAAAAGAGTAGAGAAAATTTTGCAAGCTTTAGACAAGAAACCTCGACACCCAATGGGTACAAAGAGGAAGGATTGAGCAAGTAAGTGTTACAAAAATTCAATTCAGAGAAAAAATTCCGACAGTTTTTGTAAAATTTTGTTAATATTTTACGTCGTTAAATGGAATTTTATTTCATAAAATAGGGCAAAAATCATAAGGTAAATTATTCGAACTGCAGAATCCCTGTAAAAAACTCATTCACTCAGAGAATTTCGTGAAATGGAGTTTTGTTAAGAAGTTCCACTGTATTTTATGTTTACTTAAGTTTTTACTTAGCGTTTTTAGAGGTTAACAAGTTGAAAGTATTTGAAAAACAACAAAAAAATATTTACGACCAAAGAAATTTTGATAAACGAAAATTTCTCATTGACTTCACTTGTGCTGTGATCGCAATCACTTCAGATTCGATTTCATTGAACCGAGATTACAACCAAAACCATCGTTGAATTTTAGACATTTAATATATAATATAGATGTTACATATTCGAAGAACAAACTTAATCTATTTCTAAATATCTAATACATTCACACAATTGGCATACATTTTACAATCATTACTAGTCATCACATTCCGCGGAAACACAGCTCTTTCAAACAACTCATTACGCAACCTACTACTAAGCAATTATAATATTAATATTTTATATACAGTGTGATTAATAAATGTTTATGCTAGTCACACTACACACTGTCCCTAATGAACCAGGTTCTGCGAGTTGTTCGTCGTGAGAACCGAACAAAACTTAATCTTCCATGGTATCAGATACTGCCTCGATTTCATCATAAAGTTGCTCGAAATTGTGTGTTAGCACAGGCACCATTACAATTCGTGCAAATAATGGAGCACTTTAGTCTAGCCTTTCTGCTCCCCGACATCCCTTCTTACATTTGCAAGAAATAAATTTGAATAGTTTCCTGGGCAGAGGGTTGGAGTGTAGTGACAAAAATTAGCTCATTTATGCTTTTTTACCATTCCCAATGTGGATGCAGAAAGGCTGGAGTAAATAAAGTGCTTCATTATTTGCATGAAAGGTAATGGTGTCTGTGCTAACATACAGATTCAGTAAGTAATGAACAAAGGGCGTTTTCAAGCGACTCTATGACGAAATCGAGGCAGCAGCTAATACCATGGAAGGTAAAGTTTTGCTCGGTTCGCACGATGAACACCTTGCAGAAACCGGTCCATCAGGACCAGCAAAGCGAATAAGAATGCAATAAATTACAATTAGTGCATTACAGGTGAATTAGGTCTATTGGGAATACCACAGAAAGAAAAACGCGCCACTTACTCTACCTCATGGTGATGTGGAAGAGTGTTTTCACGAATGCACGTATTAGGGCAGATTTTGCGGCCCCCGTATGCCGAAACTTATTTTACAAAAAAATGATACTGACATAAATTGTAGGAAATATTATCTAGTTTATATATAAGTTCCTTTTACTTAACACAACAAAGAAGCTGACCTGCGGTTAATTAATTAAATCATTAACGATGGTAGCCAAAACCGCAGACCTTCTTGGTACGCGTACAACACGGAAGCTCTGAAAAATTTCGTACACTTACCGCCATGGCCGAGCTAACTCAATCGGCGATATGGTCGTGGGTTCAAATCACCAGCTATGCACCCCTGTAATGTCTTAAAAAAAAATTGTTGGGCGCCAGAAACCAGATGGTTTCAATTAAAAATAAATGAACTACAAGTAATCAGAGTTTATTAAATATTAAATAATCTTGCAGTCAATAACTGTGATTTACGCAATATGGAGTTTATTCAAAATTTGCAATAATACAAGCAAACAAACTAAAGGTTACCACACGCGTTAATACAAATAACTGCTTTGTGGGTCGTTAAATTAATTGAAATAGCAAGGTAAATCAAGTGATATGCATATCGCTGTCATTTATAAAAAACCTTTCTGTCTAGGCTGTTGTAAGCGAAAAAACGTGGGTGCTCCTTTCACAAAAAAGGCGTAAAGTGCACATAAAAATTCAAAGCTATCTTTAATTAAATAACAGTGACTATTCAACACTATAACATATAAGCCAATCACATTGCAAACATTTGCTTTTTTCAACCAATAACAGCAGTATATCACTGAATATTGGGCACCATGCAAAATATTCACAAAACAATGTACGTACTCAAAAAATAAATAGCCTTGTTGCGAAGTATCGCTTAGCAACGATGTTCTGTCCTTAGTGATATCGCTAGGTTACGTAACACTAAACCCCAACAAACTGTGTGGCTTGTTTTAAAAATTTTAAAATGCTGTGTTTTGGAAGTATTCCGCTGAATTTAATTGAAAATGAATAATTATATTAATTGTTGGATTATTTTTCAATAAAATTAATAGTTATGTATTAATATTGTTAAATAGTCGTCCCAAATACCACTCGAAGTGGATATATTATTTTAAAATATTTTGCCATTTCCATAGAAATTATTGCAAATTTCACTCAACAAAATCACATTTAAATGTCACTCGCCTTCGGCTCGTGACATTTTTGATGTGATTTTGTATCGTGAAATTTAAACGCAATAATTTACATGGAAACGACAAAATATTTGTCAAAAATATATCCACTGCTTGTGGTATTACCCTTGAATATTCTACTCAATGAGATACAAATTGAAGTACTGGTATAACCAGCCCGGGTATGCTTGAAGAGCACGGCAACTGTTCACAATTAACGTAGCTGTATTAACAACCGAAAGCACTAACCTCTGGCGTCCTGTACTTCTTAAGCGGCAGTGCAGTCGAGGGGTTGCTACACAGGTTAATTGGCAGACTTATTCTTAACGCGATGCGGCGGCTTGACCAAAAGCAGACCAGATTGCAGCATCGATGCTGAAGGTAGCTGACGGCCGTTTAAAATTGTGACGGGAAGCTGGCTTCAAAGTGTAAAATTATCAGGCGAAAATGGTTACTTCCAGGTAAAATTTCCAGGAGAAGATTTCCGGATAAAACTAATTCCTGGTGAAAACTTGTGAGTTCCAGGCGAAAATAATTCCTGGTAAAAGCTAAAGAAATGCAATTAATATGAGGATAACAGAAAGAAAAACCCATCGGACCTGAACTCAATTTTCAGCTTTCAAACACAATCGTCGTGGCGTAATTAGCACGAAGAAAATCCTCGCAAGCAAGTAGCTTGTTTGAGGAACGAAAATGTAACGCCTCCGCGTTCGGACAATCGAAATCAGAACAGCTGCAAGCTGGGCCTTTGAGATAAGCCAGCGAATGTTTGTGAGGCTTTCCGGAATCGGTACTAAATGAGCGAACTAATAAATTAAAATAATACGAAATACAATTTGATTATTATTCGAAAACAATATACAGGCTAGTCCTGAAGTAACTGGTATATGGAGAAAACATTCGAGTGAAGCCCCTGCTTCTTTTAGTAGCGATCGATCAGAAGATATTTTTGGCCTCCCCCTCACTCTACTTCCTTCCGTGTTCCAATTGAGTGATTTTGTTGGGATACTGCCTACAGGTTTCCGCAATGCGTGTCCCATCCAGTAGCATTTGCATCGCTTAATTTATATAACCATTTTCTCTTCCTTAGTTTCAGTCCATAACTCAGTTTTGGCAATTGTGTCAGGCCAGTGCATGTGTAATATTCTTCTCAGACACCTGCTTGCAAAGACTTGTATGATGTGGGATATTTCTATTGTTACGTTCCAGTTCTCGCAACCCTAGAGTTGTTGGTAGCTTGAAGGCTAGAGCCCTGAGTCCCGCAGGAGCACCTGTAACGGATCCATTCGTGCCACCTGTATATATGAATTTCATATCTTCTTATTACATCCTGTTAGCAATAAAGCTTAACCGTACGTTTCATTATACCTTAATCAAGTAGTTAAGTAGTATAAGTAGTTGCGCTGTATTACGTGGTTACGCATTATTACGTTTGTGAGTGGAATTTGTGAATATGCAAGACAGCCAATCCCAAGCAGCGGAGTTAAAAATAGAACGGCAACTGCGTCATGTTTGACCGCGAAGGCATTCGCACTTAAGCCTGCGTCGAGTGCGTGCGTGGCGTTCTAGAATCCCAGGGACGCGACGTCTGATTTTAATAGTAGATTATGCAATGATGGAGAAAAATGCGTTATTTTGCTGAGGTGTAATTTGTGACTCGATGACGAAGCCGAGAGTCACATAGCACTGAAGCAAAATAGACTCTCCGAATTGCATCTACTATTTTTTTCACGTTGCAGAAAGATTTAAAACTACAAACGTAATTTATTGACATCTTTAAATGTTAAAGTTGGTGGCGCTGTGAGTCTATGTCAAATTCCAGGTTAGCAGGTTAGGTTTTGCGTCAGTTTGGACACAGACTGCCGCAAAACCTAACCTGATAACCTCGAATTTGACATAATTGTTGTGTCAGTCATAATAAAAACTCCGTAGGTAAATTTCTCTCTAGGATATAATTCATTATTTCTGTCACGATTTTGGTATCGCAGAAACCGTCTTTTTTCCCAGAGGTGAAAAAAGTGGATTATCAAGTACCTGTGGAGATTTGCGTTTGCAAGCAGCCTTGGAAGCCATTTTGTGGTGTTCCTAGTAGATCCCGCTCAAAGCTGCAATTTTGGCTTGAAAGAAGCACACAGCGCTAAAACCGGCTTCCCTGTTGGAGATATCAAAGCCAGGTTAGTTACTATAATCAACCACCTCCATTCACTGTACAAACCAGTGAAATTGAGGGAACCGGAAGCTTAACAGTGCATGACGCAATCTTGCGATACATGGAAAAACGCCCAGGTTGGTGCCCCCACTGAGTCACGCTTACAACGTATACGTCAGCTGAATTCGAAGATTGAAACCAGCGCATTTATAGAATAGACAACTTCGCCTAGTTCATTTGTGCATGGAATTCAAATGCATTTAGTGTTGTTGGTGTTTGACTTTGCATATACAGTTGAACATTAGTGCTCTATTTAAGGTGTTTTCATGCATGTAGCATACATCCTTTATATATGAGTATTGTGTACAGCTGACGTGCGTAGATAATTAAAGCATTATTAACAGCTTCACTGTATGTTTGGACGCCATTCATTCTTGTTGTTTTATGTACATGTATTCTCTTGTATTTGTTTTTCTTGCAGATTATATATCTTTTTATGTAAGCTGTTGGGTTTTTATTGCTGGCAATGTTTGCATGCCTCATTTCAGCATTTCAGGTGACGAGCAACTCCAAAACAATACCCTTAGCCACACTGACGATGTTAATAGAGTCTTATACTTCTTCAACTGATTAAGTTAGCGAACCCAAGGCAATATAAATTAATAGTAGAGTGTAGGGCTAAGTAAAAAGTACCATTACACATCTGCCACTGATTTACTAAGATAAATAACGGGTGTTCATTTAAATTTATAATTAGAGTAGCCTGTGATTCGTGTTATACATTTGACAGTACTGAAGTGTATTGTCAAGCTATGTCAAATTCGAGATTTGCAGGTTAAGTTCTGGGTCAGTCTCTGTTAAATAACTAGTCAAAACCTACTAACCTCGAATTTAACAGAGACTGACAATACACTTCAGTACTGCTAAACGTATAACACGAATCACAGTTAAATTTAAATAAACACTCTTTGCAATATACATAGCATATTCCTTACTCTTCGAACACCCACAATTGATATCAGCTGAAACCTGGAACACAATTTGTGGAAAAAGGTGATGTAAACTATTTTTCTAAACAAATAGTATTTTAGCATGTGTAGAATGTTATTTGATTGTGCTTATTACGGAGTAAATTAATTACCTTTGATTTTCTAGAGAGGCGACTCGTGTTGATGTTAAAATTTTTGAATCAATATGCGAGTAGTTTTCTCCTTTTTTGTCTCCATTTCCTCTACCACATTGTAATGTAGAAGTTGTTGCATCTGCCTTCGTCTTACACCATTTTCTAGAAGAAATTCTATTTTTTGCTGCTTTTTACTGTATTCCTCTCAGGTTTAATACCACATGTTCATTAAAAAAGTCCGTAAGGGGCGGCTGTGGAAATGCAAACGTATGAATATGTTGGTGGCACTGTAAGTTTATGTCAAATTTGAGGTTATCACGTTAGGTTTTCCATCAGTTTTGACACAGACTGGCACAAAACCTAACCTGTTAACCTCAAATTTGACATAGACTTACAGTACCACCAACATATTATTCATACGTTTGAATTTCCACAACCGCCCCTTATGGACTTTTTTAATGAACATGTATATTATTTCGTATTGTCACTGTTCATCCTCTTGGTTTCTTATTTTATTTATCACTTTCCATGCCATTCCGGGTATTATTCCTTCTAATTTTGACATGCCCAAACCAGATTTTTCTTGATGGTATTTAATACCGTATGATTGAAAACTTTCAACGTCTAGAGGGCTGTGGATTTTTTTAAAATTAAATTTATGTTGGCAGTGATGAGTAAAGCTACTTACTATCCATTCACAAAACTCGTGAACTGTCAAAACGCTGTCAAGTTGGTACTTGTTTAAATTCTGTTTTGGAACTTCTCCTTGCTGATTTTGGCATCACTGAAATGTTTGAAATTTAAAAACTTGACTTATGTCACACCTTCTTGTAAAAAAATAATCTCCCAAATTCTTTAATTTTTGTGCATACACTGCAATTGCAATGGAACAGAAAGAGGGTTTTATTATTGGAAAGGGAAAAAAGGCTGTAGTTGATTATTACAAAGAAAAACTAGAAGAAAATAGTTGTGACTTTTGACACATGTAACATAACCGTATCTTTAAATATTATTAGAAATCACTAAGCCTTGTCAACATTAGCGAGCCGTTGCACGTAACGTAACGGTTACTGTAACCATTTCTTTTAGTGTAGACGCCTTCCGAACCAAGCTCGCAAACGCAGCGCGAGCTCGCTTCGTGTCATGAGCTGCGAGCCACCGATTGTCGGTTTTTGCTGCAAACACAAAGGGGCTGCAGTGCGCTTGTGGACGCCAAATGCCAAGAACACTTTATGGATCCGATCCGTTGCAGTTAGTTACAAGACGATTATGGACGTGCCGTCCACATTAAGAAGAGGTTACAGTAACCGTTAAAGAAGCTGCGTGGCGCAGATGGGTTAGCGCCAGGCTTGCATTAAGCAAGTCCTCTGTTCGAATCCCGCTGGGGTCGGAATTTTTCCGTATCCTTGGCGATTAGAATCGGGCTCAGTGAGACCATTCACAGTTGGGCACCAAATTAACTGTGCTCTACTCAGAACCACAGACCTAAGAGATAGAGTAACAAGGTCAACACATCACCAAGACACACACCTCATACAATGGTTGCTGCGCAAGCACCAAAGGCGCGATCCAACTCTGTATCCCGAATCCGGGGCAAGTTGATCATTGTACCGCCAGATGCCAGCGTATATAGCACCAGCCTCGACACCGCGAGGTAAATGAGGTTACAGATAATACATACACATACATACAGTAACCGTTAAGTTACATGCAACGGTTCGCTAATGTGTACAAGGCTCTAGATCCAAAGTACATTCCCAAAAAAACTGTAATTTCCAGGTACACTTTAAAAATTTGACATTGACAGTTCATGAGTTTTATGAATAGATAATAATAATAATATGACCTATACAATTTTGATAGATAAACTTAACTTTTACAGGATGTTTAATGCCGAGCACTAGGTGGTTCTGTGTCTGGAAAATGCTGCAAATCATTTTGAATGGCTGTATACTCCATTCACTATAGTCTCGGATTGTCAATGTCAAAATCCAATTTAAAACAATCCTTTGTATCATGGTTAATACTTTTAAGTCAAGTTATGGGTAACTAGAAACCATTAATTAAGTTCCTAATGTCAAAACTATAAATTATAGGTTATGGTTAAATTAAAATATTTTTTATTTCGAACCGACTTAAGCAAAAATAAATAAAAGTTGCCAGGTAACAAAAACGTAAATTTTAAAAATGACGCTTTTGCGTTGTCCAACCTAGTAGTAACAAAAAAACCAACAGAAATTCAACAGTGCTGCCATAAAATGTCATTTTTGACAATCCGAGACGATAGTGAATAGAGTGTAGTTGTTTTTGTTACTAACATTTTTATGTATTCAACAAGAATGTTTGTATTTATTGAAATGACAATCCTGACATAACCTTAAACTGACAGATATAAAATTCCAATGTGACTTTTACTATCACGAGAATAGGTCTCGAGATAAATGAAAAGAAAACAAAACACCTGAAATGTGAAAGAAAAAAAAAACGACAAGGAAAAAGAAGTAAAGATAGAGAATTACACAATAGAAAAAGTACAATCATTCAACTACCTGGGACTACAAATAACACACAATAATGACAGAAATGAAGAGATAAGAGATAGAATTAAAAAAGGATACAGAGCGTTCTACGCAAATCGACAAATACTAAAGAACAAAAACATAAATGTTAAAACCAAGATAAGAATATATAAAACACTAATTAGACCAACAGTACTATACGCAGCTGAAATAACGTGCCCCACGCAAAAAGAAAGAGAACAGCTAAGGATATTCAAAAGGAAAGTAATAAAATCAATACCAGAACAAAAAAAAAGTAGGAGAGGAAGGACACAGACAATACATGAACCACGAAACTACTAGAAATCATGGGGGGAGATCTAGTAAAAACAATGAAAGCAAAAAGAATCGGATGACTGGGCCACATAATAAGGAAACAAGACACAAATGTAGTAAAAGAAATAACATTATGGAAACCAACAACAGATAGACCAAGAGGAAGCCCGAGGACCAGCTGGTACGAAGAAACAGTAGAGCACATAAAAACTATGAACATAGTGGGATGGAAGAAAATATCAGGGAATAGGCAGGAATGGAGAAAGATAACAAAAAAAGCAAAAACACACAGGCAACTATAGAAGGAAGCAGAGAAGGAAATTAAGGGGAATAATCCCACCCAATAAGAGGATTTTTAACTTCCGAAAGGAAGCGGCTATATTCTGAAATTAATGGAATAATAATAAGAATGGTAAGGCACTAACACCCCATGAAAGAGCTTACCCAGCAAGGCAGAAGGTCAGAGCTTCCGTATCCTCTCTCTCGCACCCGGCTGTCCCGTGTCAAATTCATAACATGTGGTGAGCATCACGCATGAAACAACCGCATTATTACCCCTTGTTCTTTCGAACGCAGCTCCCCAATTATTTAAAGCAACTGGATAGGCCGCCCGCCAGGCATCGAGTCTGGGATTTGAACTCCAGACTTCCGCACCGCAGTCCAATGCTCTAACCACTGAGCTACACTGGCGATGAAAAGAATGGAATGCCTTTATTATTATTTCATATTGTGTATCGATAAGCGACTTGCACCACCTGAACTTGTTTGTGCATAATATACCGAAATAGTACCGGGTGGCCATAAACATCTGAGATCCCGGTAGCCATGGAATTAGCTACTTATAAATGTTGGTTAGCATTATACATATTTCAATTATAATAAGTATTGGTACAAAATGTAATAAAATACAAATAAGAGGAGGAGAATGTGCCCCAGATTCTGCAGTTTAGCCTACGACTCGATTATAAAAATCTCCTGTTCTAACTTTATTACTTATTGCAATCTGTAATAATTTTTGACAGATAGGAATTTTAATTGTGATGACATTAATGACATTTAGTTTAGTTGGATTCATCACTTTAATAAAGCGGTGTTGTTTGCAAAGGTAATGTGATATCCGATATTTGGGCCACCCGGTATATTAAATACCGAAGTGGAAAGTGTTTCATTCCTGTCGAGAGATTAAGTAGTTAACCGAGACGCGTAGCGTCGAGGTCAACTTTATTTCGAGACAGGAATGAAACTTTTCACCGTGGTATGTATACTATTTTATTCGCAACCACTTTATTCTAAACAATAATTGGAAAAATTATTATATTATGATACGACAGGTTGTGATGCGCATTAATGGATGAACGAGATTCCCAGTGTCCCTACCTACACAGCGGTCGGGAATTGATTCATTTCCAACCGCTGCGACGGCAATCACTTTTCCGATCGGTTGGACACTTTTTAAAAGTCAGTAATGATCTTATTACATGTATGGTTGCGAATAAAATTATTTCTATTGCTGTTTTTTATCTTCTATTTTAAAATTATTTTGGGGCTATGGGGACACTGTAAAAAGCAAACAAATCACTTGTTCTTTGTACATTATATTTGTACGAACTGTGTAGGGTTGGTATAATTTATAAATCACTCAGTATAAGGACGATGTTTGGCAGTTTTTATTTATTACTACAATTACGATTGAATCTGTGAAAATGTATAACATAACTACCAAACTGTTACAAAACTAGACTGAAAAATAGCAATTGTACCTCTATTCTTTTATTGCACATGCAGCGGACCATAACAGATCTAATAATGGATTTTTTCTTCATACTTATGTACTCGGTATTTACTGAGAATTAAAACAAAGATGCAGCTGAATAAAAGACAAATGAAAATAAATAAGATTTTTACAATTTTTAAAACATAAAAACTTGAACATTATGTATAGAAAGCAACTGTTACGTTTCATGTAAACACAGTACTGTTTTATTGCACAACTACAAGAAATATTGTTAAGTGCCTGTTAATTTTTAAATAAAAATTAGGTAAAAATGCAATTAATTAACATTACATGCAACATTAATAGTATATTACATACCGAGGTGGAAAGTGTTTCATTCCTGTCGAGAGATTAAGTAGTTAACGAGACGCGTAGCGTCGAGGTGAACCTTATCTCAAGACAGGAATGAAACTTTTCACCGTGGTATGTATACTATTTTATTCGCAACCACTTTATTCTAAGCAATAATTGGAAAAATTATTATATTATGATACGACAGGTTGTGACGCGCATGAATGGATCAAGGAGATTCCCAGTGCCCCTACCTACTCAGCAGTCGGGAATGGATCGCGCATGAATGGATCAACGAGATTTCCATTGTCCCTACCTACACAGCGGTCGGGAATGAATTCATTTCCAACCGGAAATCACTTTTCCGACCGGTTGGAAAGTTACAAGTTGGGAATAGCTCATTTTCCAACTTTTTAAAAGTCAGCAATGATCTTATTACATATATGGTTGCCAATAAAATAACTTGCTTTCGTAATTATTCAATTTATAGGCACAACAAAATTGTCGTTGACACATCATTTTCTATTTCTTGTTTATAAACTGTATTTTATTGTTTAATAATTCCTATAATTTGACAGTTGTTTTGTTAATACACAATGTTCAATCTATTTTGTTATGTCCTAACATTCAACACTTATTTATTTAATTAACATTATTAAACATCAAAATAATAACGTTTAACTAATTCTCAAAAACTGAATATTTGCTGACGCAGATGCAGTCAATTATATCATATAATTTCTTTTGGTTTTCTTTATATTGCACATGAATCAATACCTATTACTATTAGTATTAAGGTCATTTATTAACATATTTTAAGAGCTACATTTAACTACAGTTTAGACTGTAAAAGGCATTCGATCACACAACTAAGATGTTTTCCAACACATAAAGCTACTCACCACTTAATACTGCAGCTGAGGCACTGAAGCCAATAAGTATGGTGGAACTTTTAGCATATAACTCATGCTGAAATATATTCAAAGCAAAATAATATCAATCTAAGCTTTTCTTAAAAAATGAAATCTAAAGTCTAACTTGACTTCAAACTATTTGTAAATATTATTGATAACTTCAAATAAGTTCTTGGTGTTATAAAAAGGGAGTGAAAATTTATAAATTTTTTTGGATATATTATAGTATTTGTAAAGTTGATTTAAATTAATATAGTTTCAACAAAGTTATTCCCTCTCCAATACGATATTTCTTTGGAAGAAAAACCTGCATTGGTTGTTTCACTATTCTAGTTCTCAAACAATTAGTTAACTTTATTTACATACAATTTAAATCAAATAATTCTTATTTTTATACTGTTGACAAAATTCACACTTTTAATCTTTTAACGTACATGAGGTACTTGCTATATGCTGCATCAGCTCTATCTACAATCAGAGATTACCACATTACCTTAGGAAAACATCAATTGCTTATATCAAATAGTATATATGTATATATTAAGTTGTCGAAATAACACAATATCCATCATTCATACTAAAATTAACAATTCGACATAAGCACTTGAGATCAATTACAACATATCTGGATTTCAATCGATAAAAAAATAATAACTAGTACGACTAGAGTTAAAAACATAACAGTTTGACTGTTTCAAAAGCGCAAACTTTAAAATGATACCTAGTTTTAACTGTAGGTACTTACATAACTTCACTTTATACAATTATTTACTGAAAGTCCTTGCATTTACAAAATAGTATTACAGCACTCTATCTCTTCCACTGTCAAACGGACGTTGCTTGTTCGTACGATGGAGGTGGATGGGGGCCACAACCACAGTCGTTTTGTTGAGATGAGTTTCCTCTGTCCAGCAGAGCCCCTCTCTCGAGTTCGTTCATTTCCTGCAGCCGATTTGTGAGGCTGTTGTTGCTAGTGCGCTGCCTGCAGAGGTAGGGCGTGTCAGCAGGTGAAGGAGTGTCGCGACCCTGTAAAAGTTGTTACGTGTTAATACTGTACTCTGCGCATTACAAATAGCAATCAAGTTTTTTTTAATTTAGAGGTTACCTCCCCATTATCTACAGTACCGGGAGATCGAGAAAGGTTGTCCAAAAAAAAAACTACCTTCCAAGTAGTTATCAATATTTCTTTCTAGTGTGATATTAGCCACACTGCTGTTGACAGTTGTTCTCAGTTGTTCTGTGTGTTTACGTTTCTTTACTTTCCCGTTTTTTCTTGAATGCCGTTATTATTATACAAAACAGTGTTTTTCAATACTAATTAGCCATTCTTAAACGAAGTTTACAGAAAGTACAGCGTTTCCAATTACTCGAAAACGGTAATAATTATGTTTGTAAATTTTAGGTTATGTATACCCTTTTCAGACGAAGCCTGGTTTCATCTGACCGGTTACGTAAATAAACAAAATTACAGGATGTGGTCTGCTCAGAACCCTGGTGAATTTTTACAAACTCCACTGCATCTAATAAAGATTGGCGTTTGGATTGCTATGTCAAGGAGACGCATAATTGGCCCTGTGTTTTTTGAAGATATCGTAACAGCTGACCGCTACATCACAATTCTAGACAGATTTATTAATGAACTTCACGATGATGAGTTACGTCAGGGATATTTTCAGCATAATTGTGCACCTGCACATACAGCCCTTCGAACACGTCAACATTTACAACAATTTTATGATGATCGTATCATTGCATTTCCTCCACGGTCACCCGATTTGACAGCCCTGGATTATTTTCTATTTGGACATTTAAAGAACACAATCTATCAGACCCCCATGCACACACTTGAGCAACTGAAGGATGCAATTACTGCTGCTACTGCAAATATAACTGTGCAACAGCTACAAAATGTTTTTAACAGCACGAAAAGAAGAGTTCAGTGCTGTATCAACAATAATGGGGCTCATTTCGAACATGAACTGTAATAATTACTGATTAGAGTATAATTTAATTTTGTAAAATTTAATATTCTAATTATTAACCTTAATTAAAACTTCTTATTGTCATAATCGTTTTCCTATTTTGAATCTACCATAAATTGCTAAATTCATTTCATACATGACAGCAGATGTCTATGATGACAGTTGGAGGATGTGAATATTGATATACTCGCTGTAGAAAGTAGTTTTTTTCGGACAACCTTTCTCGATCTCCCGGTATATTCAATGAAAAAATCACATTTTCCTCTTTAAACTCCACGAAAAAATTTAATGGCATAAAGCAAATTTAGGCAAATGACCATTTGCCTAAATATCTATCATATAATGAAAATCCGCAAAGATACTGTGGTGGCGCAAATAAACCATTGGGTGTAAAAGTCAATTGTGTGTATTGCTCTACGAAATACACCAATAAAGGTGAAATTCGGGGTGCAGCGATTTGAGTGAAATCAGTGGGTATCTATGCCAATAAATTGTGCGTGCAGTTAAGAAATCTCTGCAACGTCAAAGTCAATTAATGTTCGACGTGCAAGAATGTAAACGAACTTTCCTGAACATGGCGCTGCAAGTTTCTCCAAACAGTGTGATGCGTAATGTGACAGGACTAATTGCAAGTACAATAAACGGCCGATCGTCCAACTCGGCGAACAATGGAGTTGAAGGAAAGTGAAACCTCGTTGTAAAAGTGAGAACAACCCCTGTGCAACAATATAGCTCGTGCCCAGCCAATAATTCCTATTGTACTCAAAGAATAGGGAATTCTTTCTCCTTGCATAAGCATTCTATGTGTATATAAGGATCAACAATCTGGCGTTCCGGCATTGCATCTCCGCATCCCAACTTGACTTGCTTTAAGTGAGTCGAGGGCTTTGGTCAGATTCTTTTGCCTACATTTCGAATCGTGTTTATAAAATTAGCTATTTGTGTTTTCTAGATGTTGATGTTTTTGTAAGCGTTTGTAATTTGTTGCTAAAGTGAATAAAAAGGAATGTTATCTATTGTTTTCCGCAGTCGTGTATATTTTATTGAACCAACTTAATTCTGAAATGGCAAACCCGATCAGAACATCATAGTAGTTCTTAAAGTGTAAACCACTTAAATATCAGCCATATAACAAAATTCGGCAGAGATACTGTGCCTCGTTCTCGCCTGTTTAGGTTAATTGCAGTCTTTGATAATTTTTTTCCACTTTCATCGTCGGCGTTGTGCCCACAGTTGATGTAGTGGTCACGATCGGCATTGTGTTCTATGTTTTACGCACTTGGCATATGCCTAGGCAAATGAACATTTCCCTAAATTTGTTATATACCTACAACACATATAATCCAATTAGGAAACTCCAGTGTCATTTACAGTGTCAAATGCAAAATTTTGAGTGTACTTGATAAGTACTATACTTGGCGCAGCGAACAAATAGAGTGGCTTATGCAACCCAAATAACATATTTCAAAGCTGACTGGATCAGTATTTGAATAATAATTACTAAAGAATCAGAGATGGCGGTTCTCATAATTAGACTTCATTTCTTCTGACATTAAATAATTTTTTGAGGTTATGATACAAATAGAAACTTAAAAAGCATGACATTTGTACGCTTGTAATATGTAGACAATAATGAGATTTAACAAGCTCCAGGCCACATGCCTTCATATTACACGTGCACAAATGTTATGCTTTTTAAATTGGTCGAAGTTTCTATTTGCATCATAACCTCAAACAATTATTTAATGTCAGATGAAATTAAGTCTAATTATGAGAACCGCCATCTCTGATTCTTTAGTAATTATTATTCAAATACTGATCCAGTCAGCTTTGAAATATGTTATTTGGGTTGCATAAGCCACTCTATTTGTTCGCTGCGCCAAGTATAAGTACATACTATTGCAGCTGATTGTACTTGACGGTCAGTATCGTCAGACTTGTAGGTAAGGTTATGACTAATTATTTGTTATTTTGCTAAACTTAGATATAAATGCTAGTTTTAGCGAAACAAAGTAAAAACATAATTTATTAATAACTTTAGTAAGTAATCTTGTATTACATATGCAACCGACAAATCCTATTTTGAATGCATCCATAGACATATAATTCAAATGTCAAAGTGAAAGTGGCACACAAAAACTGTAGAGGCTGGTGCTTTATGTGCTTGCAACATAAAATGCAAAAATTACTAACACCCTACTAGCGATTTTCATATTAACCAACTGATAGTGACTTTTACGTCATGGGAGTTTCCTGAATGGGTTATATATATTATATTTTTTTACTTCCTTTTACAATAAAGGAAGTATTGGATTCACCCCAAAAATTCAAAATTGAGTTATCTCACGTTTTAGAGTCCTCTTAACCCAAAAAACATGTTTTTGTTTATTGGTCTGTCTGTCTGCCTGTCTGTGTGTGTCTGTCTGTCTGTGAACAGAATATCTCAAAAACGAAAAGAGATATGGCGTTGCAACTTCATATATAACTTTTGTGTAGTATCTAGATGCGACAGCAAGCTTTTGAAGAAAATCGCATAACTGGAAGCATGGTGTTTAATCTTATGATTTTTCAGTTTTTTTCGATTTTTTTCAAAAACGGCTAACAATTTTTTTCAAACTTTACATCTTTAATACATTTTTAATGTATATTTATCTGAGATAGGTGATTTTCCAGTCGAATACCTCTAAAATGGGTTTCTTTTGTTTTTTTTTCTTTTTTTTATTAACTCCTATTTTAAATAGAACACCCGGTATATTATTCCATTTTGAATTCAGCTTATAATTTTAAAGAAAATTTGTCTCTTGAACTAACGCTAGATTTTGTACGGTTTCTGTAGAATTTGTAATTTTTGAAAAATTTTTATAAATGCTTAAAAATTATAAATAAAATTTTTGACTAATTATAAGATCACTGTAAAAGGAAGTTGTGAGCGTGTCACACCAGATTTTATATTTTCAAATATATAATATCGATGCTTTGTTTTCTTATTGTCCATTTCTTCTCTTTTTGTATATATAATAATAATAATAATAATAATAATAAATATTATTTCCAAAAAGTAAAACAATAGTAATTTTTATGAAATGCATTATAAATAATTTATAGGAAATTAGATGGCAATCAGATGACCTCTGTAAAAGAGACCCCTGCTCTTACTTACCACCTAGCAAAATAACTGAAACCAAACATATTAAAAATACTCAAAAATACTCAAAATACACAAAAATACACATAATGCAATTTACAATGTACAAAATACAATATAGTATATACCATATGCCATATCCAATCTATAATATATAACCTAGAATATACAATATACAATGCCCAATCACTCACAATTATAAAAAGTAACAATGTTATGAAGTTACACCCGTTAATAAAAGAGTTTCTGAAATTATATAATATTATTAAATAGCATAATTCTAATTTGAACTTTAAAAGTAGTCAAAGGAAGAATTTTCAGTGAAGGCGGAATGGAATTATAAAGCTTCGACATATTATAAGAGAAAGAACGTTTAAATAACTCAGAGCGATGTATGCAACAATCTATTAATCCCCTATGTCTCAAATTCAAATTATGAATATCCGTACGAAATTTGATTTTAAAGTATAGGTAAGGAGGAGTTTTAGTATGAATTATTTTATGAAAAAATACTAAGCAATGCAGAATTCGACGCTTATTCATGTTTAGCCAATTGGTCTCTTTAATTTTGTATGTTATATGTTCCCGACGTTTAATGCCATGAATAAGTCGCAGACATGAGTTTAAATTTTTCTTGAGCAACATTTAAAAAGTTTGAGAAAAATGATATGACGATTTGGAAGTCAATAAATGGTGGACTGTCTTAACAGAAATGGGCGTACCGAAACATCTGACGATGCTCATTAAAATATCTGCATGAAAACAGCAAAGCTTATGTTAAAATTCACGGTCGCGACTCTGGAGTATTCCAAGTACTGACACAACAAAGAAGCTGACCTGCGGTTAATTAATTAAATCATTAATGATGGTAGCCAAAACCGCAGATCAACCTTCTTGCACAACACGGAAGCTCTGAAAAATTAAAAAAAATATTGGTGTGCGCCAGAAACGAGATGGTTTCGATTAAAAATAAATGAACTTAATAAATATTAAAATATTAAATAATATTGCAGTCAATAACTGTGATTTACTCAATATGGAGTTTATTCAAAATTTGCAATAATACAAGCAATCAAGCAAACAAACTAAAGGTTGCCACATGCGTTAATAAAAATAACCCCTTTGCGGGTCGTTAAATTAATTGAAATAGCAAGGTAAATCGAGTGATATACATATCGCTGTCATTTATAGAAAAAACCTTTCTGTCTAGGCTATTGTAAGCAAAAAAAAAACGTGGGTGCTCCTTTCACAAAAAAGGCGTAAAGTGCACATAAAAATTCAAAGCTATCTTTAATTAAATAACAGTGATTGCTCTACTCAATGGGAAACAAATTGAAGTACTGGTATAACCAGCACGAGTATGCTTGAAAAGCACGGCAACTGTTCACAATTAACGTAGCTGTATTAACAACCGAAAGCACTAATCTCTGGCGTCCTGTACTTCTTAAGTGGCAGTGCAATAGAGGGGTTGCTACACAGGTTATTTGGCAGAATTATTCTTAACGTGATGCGGCGGCTTGACCACAAGCAGACCAGATTGCATCATCGACGCTGAAGGTAGCTGACGGCCGTTTAAAATTGTGAAGGGAAGCTGGCCTCCAAGTGTAAAATTATCAGGCGAAAATAGTTACTTCCAGGTAAAATTTCCAGGAGATTTCCAGATAAAAAATAATTCCTGGTGAAAACTTGTGAGTTCCAGGAGAAAATAATTCCTGGTAAAAGCTAAAGAAATGCAATTAATATGAGGATAACAGAAAGAAAAACTCATCGTACCTGAATTCAATTTTCAGCTTTCAAACACAATCGTTGTGGCGTAATTAGCACAAAAAAAGTTCTCGCAAGCAAGTGGCTTGTTTGAAGAACGAAAATATAATGCCTCCGCGTTCGGACAATCGAAATAGGAACAGCTGCAAGCTAAGCCTTTGAGATAAGCCAGCGAATGTTTGTGGGACTTTCCAGAATCGGTACAAAATGAGCGAACTAATAAATTGAAATAATTCGAAATACAATTTGATTATTATTGGAAAACAATATACAGGCTAGTCCTGAAGTAATTGGTATATAGAGAAAACATTCGAGCGAAGCCAAAAAATGGTTTCAGTACAAAAAGGCGTCCGGCAAGGATGCATTCTCTCTCCATCACTATTCAATCTGTATGGCAAATACAGTGAGCGCCAAAAAGCATTGGTCAGTTTCAATTTGTAATAACAATTTATTTGCTTAAATTACACAGTTAATCAGAACTATTTCTTAAAGACTAAGAATGGGAGATTCACTTATGAAAAATTCTGTCGGTTAAATGACCCCCCTCTTGTTGAATGCACTCTTTTAAACGGTGGCCGAAATCTCTCATCACACGTTGCTGCATATCCTGCAGTATAGCTTCAATATTTTCCCGAATAAACATTTTAAGCTTTTCCAGATTTCTTATCTTTCTTGTAAATACTCTGCTCTTCAAGTAATCCCAAAGAAAAAATCAGGAGTGGTTATGCCCTGCGATCTCGAGGGCTAATGAAAGTCACCATAGCAAGAAATCAGTTTATTTGGAAACGATTGTCGTAGGAGATTCGTATTAATTCTTGCGGTGTAATTTGTAGCATCGTCCTGTTGAAACCAATATTCATTTACTATCTCCTCCTCTATTTGCAATAAAAAGATCTTTAAAGCATGTAATGTCTTTGAGATGTAACCGTTACCGTTTCACCAATTTCCTCGAAAAAATGAGCCCCGACAATCTTTGACGGTGAAACGGCACACCAAACTGTCACTTTCGGAGGATGTCAAACATTGAAACAAAACTCCCAAGTTTCCGATTTATGAAGAAATTATCATTGATTTCATAGGTGAAGTGTATGGGTTTTTATTAGGTATTGAAACTGACCAATGCTTTTTGGCGCTCACTGTATATTATGAGAAAAGCCTTAGAAAAATGAAAAGGAGAAATAAAGATAAGGGGAAGCAGAATAACGAATCTAAGGTATGCGGATGACACCCGTGTTTAATGTTAATTCTCGTACGGTGCGTAGCGGAACTCCGGCGTTTCACCGGCGAGTCGCTGGCGAACGACTATGCATACGGGTATAAGTGTTTCTTCTGAAAGTTTTATTATTTCAAGATGAAACGCGACAACAAAGAAGCACGCGCAGAACGGATTTTCCAATTTTATATTCAAAAAGCGGGCAGGGCAGGTCAAAATTATTGACTTTTACACAATTTTTTGCTGAAGGAATTGCAAAAAGCACCATTTACGATGTTATTAAACGTTATGAAGATACTGGTAATGTAAAATACAAGAACCTAAGTGGTCGACCACGATCTGTTGCTACCAGTGAAGTTGTGAAAAAAATTCAGTGCTCATTTAAAGTTCTCTCTGACGTATCTGTTCGTAATTTGTAGAAAAAACTGAAAATACCACGTTCTACATTATCGCGTGTAAAAGTCAAGGAATTAAAGATAAAAGCCAGAACAAAAAAAGTTGTGCCGTGATACGTTAAAAATCAAGCTGCCCGTGCAAAAATTGTTTATTGATGATGAAAGTTACGTTCCTGCAAATCCTGAAGAAGTTCCTGGTCGCAAATTTTTTCATTCTTCTGATCCTAGCAAACTAAAATTTAGGGAAAAAGTTAAGGAAAAAGCAAGTTTTTCAAGAAATACATGGCATGGCAAGCTTTAGATGAACTGGGAAATGTTTCTGAACCTTTTATAACAGAAGGCACTATCAACGCTAAAACTTACTTAGACGAATGTATCAAGAAACGGTTAATTCCGTTTATTGATAAACATCACTGTAGGCAAGATATTTTATTTTGGCCAGATCTAGCGACCTCTCATTATGCACGAGAAGTGACCCAATACCTCAATGAACAAAAAGTGAAATTTGTTCCGAAATTTCAAAACCCTCCAAATTTACCCCGAGCACGTCCAATAGAACAGTTTTGGGCGATATGTAAACAGTGTTATTCCCGGCAAAAAAAAGGAGCCAAAAACATTAATGGTTTTAAAAGAATTTGGAAGCAAATTTCAAGAGAAATTGCCACCGAGCACGGACATGCATTGATGACACACGGAAGAAAAATGTTATTGAAAATATCTAAATGTGGCGTTAAAGTTTAATATTGCCGGTCCGTTTATTATAGGCTATTATAGGTAATAATAGTATATTATACATCAAGGTAGCGAAGCGCAGTATTATAACCTGAGCGCATATTAGATACTGAGCGCGCAGCGCGAAGTATCTAAAGCGCGAAGGTTATAAGACGATTCGCTACCGTGGTGTATATACTATTTTTTGCACTACCAAACGGCTTAATACTTAAATTCCCAACAAATTTCGAAAATATGTGAACTGTCAACCTGACAATACAGCTCTTTAAAACATCAAAATTAAAATAGTCATATTTGGTAACTTAGCAATTTATCAGTTACCACGGTGAAAATTGTTTATTTTACTTTCTCTCCCTTGGTGGAGAAAATCAAATTCACCACTTAAAGATAGACCAATAACGGTGCGTTCTGAGACTAGTAGTGCAAAATAGTATATTATACATCAAGGTAGCGAAGCGCAGTATTATAACCTGAGCGCATATTAGATACTGAGCGCGCAGCGCGAAGTATCTAAAGCGCGAAGGTTATAAGACGATTCGCTACCGTGGTGTATATACTATTTTTTGCACTACCAAACGGCTTAATACCTAAATTCCCAACAAATTTCGAAAATATTTTAACTGTCAACTTGACAATACAACTCTTTAAAACGTCAAAATTAAAATAGTCATATTTGGTAACTTAGCAATTTATTAGTTACCACGGTGAAAATTGTTTATTTTACTTTCTCTCCCTTGGTGGAGAATATCAAATTCACGACCTAAAAATAGGCCAATAACGGTGCGTTCTAAGAACAGTAGTGCAAAAAAGTAATTAATTCCGAGTTGTACTTTATTTTTAAAATGATGTTTTAGTTAGTGCGGTTACTTATGCGACATGCTTTAAAAGAACGGACTCAAAAAAGGAAGGAACAACAATTTGTTGAAAAATTTGACAACCTGTTCGATAACGCACATGCGAGCGCTCTAGAATTAATAGATGTAGAAGAAGATAAACAATTTTTGCTTCTTCAAAGGCAAAAAGGGCGACCAGGCAGTATGCTTGATGTTGATATCAGGTTACTTCAACAAGAGAAGAGAACTAAATAACGATTGGAAAGAGAAGATACAAGAAGAAAACGAAAATTTAAGTAAGTATATGTTTACTTCACGTCACAAATGATATTGCGGAAAGAAGTGTTAAACTGGTCCAAGAATATTATAGCTTAATTGCCAAAACAGAGGACAAAAAGCAGTACTTGCTACAAGTTGTTAGTGATTATCGGCGTCAATATCCGGATTCCAGGAATGCTTCTTTAGTAACAAAAAAGTAACTATTGTGATATGTATTTCATTATTTTACATATAGGTAACTTAGTATTTGTTTTATTCTTAAGTTTGTAAATATAATTCTTTAAATTTATGTACCTTCAGTAATTCTTTAATATTGTTCATTTTATTTAATTTGTAAACAAATATATTTGCTTAATTCAATTATATTTTTAATTATTAATATAAAAAAGGAATTTTTACCTTTTTCTAATACTTAACGCATATTTTTTGAAATTACCACAAATTTTCGAATAAATTGCATATAACTAAATTTGTAGCAAATCAAATCTCCTTGCCAGCACATTTACAGAGAGTTCTGATAGTTATGACAGCAAATTTCTAAAGTATAAGAAAGAAAAAGAGAAGCCACAGCTAGTAATCCAAATGAAGATTATAACCAATCAATAAATATATCAGAATTAGAATATGTACTATCACAATGCCGAAATTCGAGTCCTGGAAAAGACGAAGTCCACTATGAAATGATTAGAAACCTACCACAATCATATAAAGACCACCTTCTAAATATACACAATCACATATGGACTAGAAATACTTTTCCAGAAGAATGGCGCAAAGCAATAGTCATTCCCATACTAAAACCAAACAAAGAAAAAATCAACCCAGTAAGCTATAGACCTATAGCCTTAACAAGCACATTATGTAAGCTCCTCGAGAGGATAATAAACAATCACTTAGTATGGTTTTTAGAAAACAAAACAAAATAAATCTTAACCAAAATGGGTTCCGCAAAGGACGTTCTACTATGGATCCACTTTGTGCCTTAGAATCAGATATCAAAAATGCATTAATAAACAAAGAACATCTAACAGCAATATTTTTTGACATCAAGAAAGCGAATGACACGATATGGGGTCACAAAATACTACAAACTTTAATAAATTGGAAAATCGGCGGTCACATGGTTAATTTATTAAAAATTTTCTCCGTGGTAGAACCTTTTTCGTGAGAATAGAAAACACATTATCTAAGGAACAAAAACAGAAAAATGGTATTCCGCAAGGTTCTGTGATAAGTCCAACTCTATTCCAAATAGCAATAAATGACATCACTCCCAAAATCGGTAAAATCGCATCTGTTTGCAGATGATCTAGTTATATATCACAATAGTAAAAAAGCAATTAATAATCAAATTATCCTACAAATAGCAATTGACAACCTACAAAAATGGACCCGAGAAAATGGGTTAACCTTCTGCCCAGAAAAAACAAAATGTATTAACTTCACAAAAAAATATCAAGCTCCAAATATTGAGCTAAAACTAAACAACATCCAGCTTCAGTTTACGAAAGAACACAAATACCTAGGGATGACTTTCGATCAAAAACTAAACTGGGCAGCGCATATAAAGCAAACAGTTACAAACTGCAAAAAATCCATAAACGTTATGAAAAAAATTTGCTCATCAGAAATGGGGAAGCTCGGAAGATACTCTCATGATAGTCTTCAAAATGCTAGTGGTCTCAAAAATAAAATATGGCAGCATTGTTTACAACTCCGCAAATAAAAGCTTATTAAAAATGATCGACACCATCTACAATACAGGACTACGATTAGCAACCAGAGCTTTCTACAATACACCAACAATCAGCCTTTACGGGTTAACAGAATTTCTGCCACCTGAATATCGAAGGCAAAATAAATTACTACATTATACATCTTCAGTCCTCTCAAATAAAAACCATTCAAATTATCAGTCCCTACAAACATCCCCATACCAGAACATCTACAAACATTCACCAAAAAATCCTCAACCATTTTATATCCAAGCTAAAAATGCACTCGATTTCCTCAATATACACCCATGTATAAAACAAACAACCAAACTAAACACCCCGACATTTTTAAAACCACCAGCAAATAAACCTAAAGTTAGCTGCACATCAAATCATACAATGTTAGGATATGAACTAGATCAATACCCAAATGCAACCACTATTTATACGGATGGATCCAAAACCGGGTCGGAAACAGGTTGTGCTTATACAGTGTGTCCCAGGATTGATGTTACAAGAGGTGAGATGGATTAAAAAATTTTGAATTTTATTTTAAGGTTCTGGGATTCGGTCCTGCTTGGTTTGAAAAGAAATATTTTCAGTTTTTGAAAAACAAGTAGGCCTTGACAGGGAAGCGACAACTATTTTATTTTCAGGTAAACTACCCTTTTTGTTTATGATACGGCAAAATTTTATTAAGAAAAGTTGTTTAGAATGATAAGTTATGGCCATATGCAAAATTTCAGAAAAATCTGTCGACTTAGAAAAAACTGTTATTTTATAGATAATTGTATTTTATTTTCAGGTAAACTACCCTTTTTGTTTATGATACGGCAAAATTTTATTAAGAAAAGTTGTTTAGAATGATAAGTTATGGCCATATGCAAAATTTCAGAAAAATATGTCGACTTAGAAAAAACCGTTATTTTATAGATAATTGTATTTTATTTTCAGGTAAACTACCCTTTTTGTTTATGATACGGCAAAATTTTATTAAGAAAAGTTGTTTAGAATGATAAGTTATGGCCATATGCAAAATTTCAGAAAAATCTGTCGACTTAGAAAAAACCGTTATTTTATAGATAATTGTATTTTATTTTCAGGTAAACTACCCTTTTTGTTTATGATACGGCAAAATTTTATTAAGAAAAGTTGTTTAGAACGATAAGTTATGGCCATATGCAAAATTTCAGAAAAATCTGTCGACTTAGAAAAAACCGTTATTTTATAGATAATTGTATTTTATTTTCAGGTAAACTACCCTTTTTGTTTATGATACGGAAAAAATTTATTAAGAAAAGTTGTTCAGAATGAGAAGTTGTAGCTCTATGCAAAATTTCAGAAAGATCTGTCAACTTAGATGAAACCGTCATTTTTAATAAATGCAATTTGTTAATCTAAAAAATAACGGTTTAATCTAAGTCGACAGATCTTTTTGAAATTTGGTACAGGGCCATAATTTTTTATTCTGAACAACTTTTCTAGCGCCGGCAGTACGGCTGAGTGGCGATGCATCTCTCGCGGCACTTGCAAAAGTTAAGCTCCAGTCTGCTCGGTCAGAACTTGGATGGGTGACCATCTGGAGAGCGGGCGTAGTGTTCTAACCAGACAGGCTCCACTACCCCAAGTACCTCCGCCGAATTTACAAATGCACACACTCTCAGCGGCTCGGTGGCGAAAGAAACCACCAG
>CALNHX010011830.1:0-29224 GCA_940337035.1 Agriotes lineatus
GTGTGACATGACTCGTACCATTCTTGTTAGAGAAGAAAAACGATGAACGACTTCGTTCTCGTCTTGATGAATGGTAGTTTGATGCACAGTGTAACTTCTTGCTTCTTCCTCGGTGGTTGCGGTGTCTGGTTGACACGGCCATGAACTCTTGTTAACTAGCCAGCTCGGTCCGTCCCACCATAGGAGATGATTCTTTAGTTTTTCTGGACTAGTGCCTCGGGAGATGACGTCTGCAGGATTCTCTTCGGATTTGACGTGGTTCCAATGTTGAGCCGGAATTAGATTGTTGATTTCGGCTACTCGATTCGCGACGAACGTCTTCCATCGTACCGGGTCTCCTTTTATCCATCCTAATGTAACCATGGAGTCGGTCCAGGCGAAGATAGACACCTTAGGAAGGTCTAATGCTGCAATTACCCTTTGAAGTAGATTGGAAAGGAGTACTGCTGCGCAGAGTTCCAGTCTTGGTAATGTCGTCTTGGCTCGGGCTGGTGCCACCTTGGATTTGGCTATTAATAAGGATACCTTGACTTGGCCGGATGATGTGGTGACTCTGGTATAAATCGCGGCCCCGAAAGCTCTTTCGGAGGCGTCACAGAATCCATGCAGCTCTACTAGAGATTCCCTTTTGATAAACAACCACCTTGGTAAGGTAATTTCTTCCACTGCCTTGAGTTGAGACCTGAGCGTCTCCCATTTGCCTTGGATATTTTCAGACACTGGGTCATCCCATTTGATATTTTCGAGCCATAGTTCTTGGATGAGTAGCTTGGCAGTGATGATGACGGGTGCTAACCATCCCAATGGGTCGAAAATTTTGGCAACTTCGGATAGTATGGTGCGTTTGGTGGATTCCTGTTGCTTAACGTCTACCTTAAAACAGAAAACATCTTCATATGGAGACCAGTGAATGCCCAAGGACTTTTTTACGCCGTCTTCACTTATTTCGAGGTATGTTTGTTCCTTTAACTCTTCTGGGAGTTCTTGAATGATGGCTGACTCATTACTGCACCATTTATGTAGAGTAAAGCCTCCACACTTTAGTAAGGAAAGGAGCTGACCTTGTTGTTGGATCGCTTCTTCCACAGTGTCGGCCCCAGAAAGCACGTCGTCCACGTAGAAATCTTTCTTCACTGCTTCTGAAGCTAATGGAAATGAGACCTTTTCGTCCTGTGCGAGTTGATGCAAGGTTCGAATGGCAAGATAGGGAGCTGATGCGGTTCCATAAGTGACGGTGCACAGCTTATATTCCCTGATTGGCTGTGATTTGTCGAATCTCCATAGGACTCTTTGGTACTCCTGGTCTTGGTTGTTCATTCTGATTTGTCGGTACATTTTTTCAATGTCTGCAGAAAAAACAATCCTGTGTGTCCTCCATCGAAGTAGAATGTCGACCAGTTCTTGCTGAAGTTTAGGTCCAGCGTTCATCATCTCATTTAAGGATTTTCCGTGAGAGGCCTTGCTAGAGGCATCGAAAACGACACGAAGCCTGGTTGATGAACTTGCTTCTCGGATGACGCCATGGTGGGGAATGTAATACTTGCCGTTATTCTCATCTTCCCTTGCCACCTTTTCCATATGTCCTAAATCCAAGTATTCTTGCATGAATTTCTTGTATTGGACTGCTAGATCTTGATCTTGTCCTAATTTCTTCTCCAGATGTATGAATCGTGCCAATGCTGAGGGTTTGGACCTTCCCATGTGTACTGGAGTTTGTTTGAATGGAATCCTTACTACGTATCTTCCATCTACGTCTCGCTGGACTGTGTCTGTGAATTTATTTTCACATACCTGATCATCTGGGGAAAGTTTCCTTTGAGGAAAAGCCTCTTCAATGTTCCAGAATTTCTGCAACTGCTCATCCTCTTCAATTTTGGCAACCATGGTGTTGACCTTAAGGCTGGTGGGAGGTCGTCTTCCCATGGTTCCTGATAAGATCCATCCCAATTCGGTATTCTGTCCTAGGATGCCATCTTTGGATTTCTTGATTCCTTCGAGAATTATTTGGGAATATTCTTCAGCGCCTAGAAGTATATCTATGGGGCCAGGTCGGTTGAAGGTTGGATCGGCGATGAAGACATGTTTCCAGGCATCCATTTTTATGTTCGGAATGGGTGATGAAGGCATGGTTTTTGTAAGTTTGGGAAGTACCAGTAAAGTAACAGGTAAGGAAAATTTACTTGGAAATCTTGGCGTAATCAAACCTGTGATTTTCCATTTTGCGACTTTTGTTTCGCTGTTCCCAATTCCGGAGATTTCTGCTCGAACCTTGGTCCTGGGTAACGCTAATAATTCGGCTGCGGCTTCGGTGATGAAGGAACCTTGAGACCCTGGATCTATCAAGACCCTCAAGAGATGAGTCATCCCGGATGCTGCCTTAACTTGAACCGTTGCTGTGGCCAGTAGCACTTGGCTCTTCTTTGCGCCTAGGTTGGCGGCAATGATTGTGGGTTTTGGCTTCTTCTCTGGAGCGTTGGAGGTCTGCATGGCTGCTGCGTGAGAAAACGTCTTCATCTTCGGAGCAGGTATCGGCTTTGATGGCGGCTGTGCCTTGTGAAGCAGAGTATGGTGTGGAAAGCGGCAGATTTTGCAGTTATAATACGAACGACATTGTATATTAGAATCGTGTCGCAAACATCGAAAGCACAATCGGTAGGTTCTTACCACTTCTTGCTTTTCGTGGGTGGAGAGCCTCTGGAATTGACCACAGTTATCGATGTAATGGTCCCCATTGCACATCTTGCAGTTGAGATATCCGGCAGCGTAATTTTTCTGTGGCTTGTCCTGAGTTGGTTTTCGAGCTCCATCAATGGATTCCAAGGATTGGAACCGCATTTGTAAGAAGGCCATTAGAGTTTGGTGATCCTGAACTTCATTTGGGCACTGAAGCGATTGCTCATATAATTTGTTAGTTTCAGGATCCCATTTTCGAGTAATAACTCGGTTAATCCACGGACCCCAGCTGTCGGTGGAAATGCCCAAATTTTTGATTGCTTCCACACATTCCTTAGTGGAGTCATGCAATCTTTTCAACCCTTGGGCTGATTCCTTGGAGAGGACCGGCTGATCGAAGATGGTGTCTAGCAATTTGGTTAGAATAAGGCGATTATTTTGATACCTTTGTTGCAGCAAATTCCAAGCGGTGTTGTAGTTGGCTTGAGTCACTGCGAGATGCTGGATTAGTCGGCTGGGCTCTCCCTTGACATGCGTTTTTAAATACTGCATTTTGATGACATCATCCATGTTTTGGTTGTCATCTACTAATTTGGTGAATAGGTCCTTAAAAGTGGCCCATTCCTCATAATTTCCCTCGTATATGGGGATTTTAACTTGAGGAAGCGAGATGGCTGATGCTTGCTCGTTCCTTGTTGGTGCTTGTAACAAATTAATTAAATTTCGGTACCTGTCTTTCAACGTAGTAAATTCAGGACTGAAGTGCGTCTGGTTTGAATCCATCTCGTTAGACATGACTTCTTCGTCCATCTCGATCACCCGGTCCCATTCTTCCTTTAATTCCCTCTTTGTGATGGCGGGCCTTCCGAGTGCTTGTTCCAGTTCGGCGTCGTCCAAAGATTGCTTAAAATTCTGCATCCGAATCTGCAGTTTTCGGATACGAACCTTTTGCTCGGGATTTACAACTGTTTCCTCTCGCCTCCTAGTTTCAGAGGGGTCGGGATTTTCAGTTGCCTTTAAACAGCTCTGCAAATAACTTTTTGCTTCGCAGTAGATGGCTTTAATTTGTTCGTAATACCCTGTGGTAAAATAATTATGTGTAGGAATACTTAGCTGCACCATTTTGGCGTGATTTTTGGTCACGGCGTTCCAAGTTTCGTCCAGCGTCTGGCGATGTAAGCTTCTGTTTTTCGGCTGGCAGGGTCCTTTTTGCTGTTGGAAAATACCTGCGTGATCTTCTGGCCGAGTTCTTCTTGGGCGACAGCTAGCTGATTGAATTCCTCCATATTGTTTGCCATTTTCGGGGAACCGGGTGGGTTGGTAGATGTTGTTTTCTTCTCGGGATGTACCTCTTCTTAGTTGTAGACAGATCCGGCTCGAAGGACCATGAACAGATTCGCCTGGAGGCTGTAGAAATCAGGCGTCCGTTACGTTATTTTGCTGGTTCCATCCCTTATGTTAAGCGCAGAACTGAGACAGCAGTTTCCGCTTTAAGACAGCTTAGTCATGCCACTTAACGGGATGATAATTCGTCACTGTGTGAGATGCAGCCTCACATCCCTTAATTATTTATAGGCTTGGACCCACAGCGACGCAGTAAGTGAATCTAACAAGTAAATGCAGACTGGTTTATTACAAAAATAATTGTTCTATATATACAAACAAATTTGCTTAGATCATAGTAATATACAAAGTTCATTTCTAATAACAGGTGCAATGTATTATATTCAGTAGGTTAATTTACTAGTCTTGCAAAACAATACTCAGCGGTTTTGCTTCCGTGATATGATATGGACTCCATGAACTCGAGCGTCTTTTATGCTGAGCTGCGATTGTAGGCATTTAAACCTTGTCACGGCCTTGCGTAATTGTGTACGCGAAGCCGTGTAAAAATGCTGAGCGGCGACTGCGAGGTGTTTAAACTTGACTGTGAGTAGGTCGCCGCGCTTGCATAATGCAATATTGCGTTTTTGGTGGCTTTTAACTTTTAGAATGTTTCGTAAAATTTAAATGAATAATTATAAATTTATATCTGGTTAATCTGTTAAAGACAAGATTAAACACCTCTCTTTGTTGAACTTACATTTTATTAACACACAGGAAATTAAGAGTGGTTTTGGGCAACCACCAATACTCTCTTTATTCATTCAGTCTTTGCTCTTGACAGAGATAAAATAATTGTTGCAATATCGCTAGTTCTTTCAGTTAAGTCAATTATTTCGAAGAAAATATTTAATATAACTGTAGGCGAAGACATATTTTCCAGCTATAACCTTTCCGGATAGAGAGAATTCAAACCATTTGTGAAAACACTGTCGACAAAAGAAAATGCAAACATCATTTTCGCACAATAGTTTCAAATAACACGTTTAGTTAATTATCGGATTTGGGTAGGTACAATTCAAGGCAAATTTGGTTACTGAGTAAGAGAATAACAACCTTTGCTAATGGTTGTGTGGTTGGTCAGTTGAGGGTTGGCTTTGTAACGTAATATAACATTATTTCAGTCAACTTCTTTAAACAAGTGGTGCATTGATTACTGTTCCGGTACTCTAGCTCTGGTTACTTTAGGGTGTGTTTCCGTATATTAGTCAATCCTATACTACAGTAGCTGCAATTCACCAAAATTTACTTCCACATACAGTTTGCAGCATTGCTACAATACAAAGTAATACGTTTACGTAATTTTCCAGTTAATATAGCTCTTTATCGTAATGTTCTTTTATAGTTTTGAATTCTTTCATTCATCATCAACATCATAACCGTTATAATCGTCTTTTTCCGCGTATAATTACTTCATCTCTCAATATACGTCCCCAATTAGTTTCTTACTCTCCTGCAATTTTCAACTCTTAGTGTATCTTAGTTTTTCAGTTTGCAAGAGCGGCGAAATTAAAATGCTTCGAACACTCTCGTACTTAGGGTGCTCTACAGCAGTATTATCTATTTATATCAAACAAACAGAAATTTCATTAGAATTGTATGTATATATTGAGATGGTATGAGGCCCACGACTTGGCTCTGTTTGCAGTGCAATATAATTGACCGATTCAATAAGCACAGAGTTGGGATGTTTTATCTAATTGCAAATTTTAAAACTAAAGTAAAACAGTAAATGCATTGATAATGATATGCGATAGAGATTAAGTTAGTTGGAGAAAGATACGCAAAGGCAAAGCAAATTTCTAAGGGTTTAGATTGGCTTGTGACTAGATTAATATAATTCGAATAAAGTTTGTGCACATGTAAAGCCATACCAATTTATAAAATGTGTTTGACACAAAAGGTTGTTGGCTGCATTATAAAAGTAGCGTAGTTTGTTAAGTCAAAAGCAAAAGATAGTGAAATTAGCAAGCAAAGAAGGATAATATAATAGAAATATTGCAAAGGAGCAATTGTAGAAGGCAACAGAAGAGAAAAGATAATGACGCGAACATGGTGAACTCAAAAATCAGTGCATTTAAAAAAGTGTAATAGTGCAAAGCAGAGTAATGACAAATTAACAATAATAACGTTTGTGTGCGAAACGCTACCGAACAATTTAGTTATAAGATTAAAGACAGTAGTTTAGTTTTAAGAAAATTGTAAATATAATTTAAGTACTCAAATTTACTTTCATTACAACCTTTATTTACCAAAATTAATTTTCTTTAACATAAGAGAATCATAGTAACCTAGCAACCTGATGCTGTTTTGTTAAAAAAACAGGGAGAACAATTCAATTAACTTTTACGTGAAGTTTGTTAGACTTCTGCTCCACCTTTAAATACAGTTTATACCATTAAACGAGCATATTACCAGTAAAAAAGAATTGTATTTTATTGTGCCCCTCATAGAGTACATGTGACAGTGTTTGTGAAGGTTCCCGCAGCACTAAAATATAAAATTCTCCAATCGCTTCTCCGAGGACATCGGCTGCCGTTCAGCTGGGGTTTCCGATAATCGTTCCCGGCAAAAGTAAGAATCCAGAGCCAGAGGCCTGCACTGCATTACGTCGGGGAGGACTGCAAAAACGTCACGGACAGCATTCGGGGCGAGGGGACCGTCTCCAGCAGAATATCCCAGCAGCATTCACAACGGGCAGCTAAGAAGTCTGCAACTGAGGTAGGATAAAGCCTGCAAATTTAAGTGTAGAGTGTCGGAAACGCATTGAAATCCGAGGTCAAACCTTTTCGAAGTGGATTAGCATTTTCCCGACGCCCCATTTGCTTCGGTTTTCCCAAAAATCGAGTAGCGTCGGTGGATTGTGCGAATTCGGTTGAGAACCCAAGCGAACAAAAACAAATGCACTGTTTGACGTCCCTTGTACGTCACGAAACAAGCAAGGCGAGGCGTTCCTACGTCATCACTGAAACAAAACAGTGCTAATTGTTGCAAGCGCGAAAATTTGAATTATTACCTGATGCGTTTCTCGCAGTAATTTCACTTTTAAAACATTCAAATACGCTGTCACCATTAGCGACATTTTGTGTTATTTGTGAAATCAAGGATTTTTTGATCTACCGAGAACCGCGCATTCGAACTACTGAGTTTACGAATAAAATAAAGTCCGTTTATGATCCCAACCCAATGAGATTTGCTTGCCTTGTAGTTAGCCAAATCAGTTTTGCAGATTGGATAAAATATAAAAGGGGCATACAACCATTTATTTGTGTAATCATTAATTACATTCCGCTTTTCACCAGCCACAATTTAACTTATTGAATTTTATTTAAAATTTACCAATAGGTAATCATTACATTTAATAGGCACCAGACAGTAGGAGCCGAGCAATCATTACATTTATTGGACCACAAAGTGGAGCTTATAGACCCATTTTATTACATTTAAGTATATATTATCGTTAACCTCGCTATACCTTTCAGTGTAGGGGCTGGTGCTTTATGTGCTTGCATCTGGAGGTACAATGCTCAACTTGTCCCGGATTCCGGATACAAAGTTGGAGGTCGCCTTTTTTGTGCTTGCGCAGCAACCATTAACGTTGTCCAATTTCATTTTGAATGTCTAGATCATCTCTTCCATCAGATGTGACCCCTAAATAATTATGTATCCATTTATTGATTTTACTACTTAATTGTCTATCATTAGATCTCGTTTTTGCCCTCCTATCACCATATACAGCGTCCAAACCCCACCTCTCATATTCTTTTTTTAATTTCCTAAACATCTAGTTGATATCGTCTTGGTCTTCAGGTAATATGACCTGGTCGTCATCGAATAGTAAACTGCAGATAAAATTCCTCTATAATTTCTATACAGATTGAACGTCACTTTCTTCTCTATTACCTTAACACACGATTTATGTATAAATTAATATAAGTGATCAGTTCAATCTTTTCTATAAAAAATTTTGTTATTTAATTATTCTTGAAAGTAGGTTTACTGTCACAATGTCCTGGAAAACATACGAGCTCAACACCTTTTTCCTTTACCGGGTCTGCTAAAGCATCTCCACGTTCCTGAACGACAGCTGATCTTCTAGCTGCGAAGATTTCTTTAATACAGTTGGGCTGTCAGAGTAGATAAAGATTTTGCGCTCTGATGATATTTTGATCCCATTCCTGGTTGCTACCGATGGAATGGCATCAACTTCTGCTTGCAATACCATAGTAAACCTTTCTAAATCAAAGCTTTCTTGCATCTCTCGGCCTTCCACATAAACTCCTGCTTCAGATGATTGCCTTTATGCGAATCGCGAGTCATCCGTGCAGTTTATAAAGGCATCCGGTTGGAACTTGTTTATGATCCCACTTATGCCTTGTTGGGATAGCGAGAGAGTATCTCTTTTCAATCTTAGCCGGTATTCTGCTTCTGTTATCTTATAAGTTGATGAACGTATTTCCTGCGTTACCACTTCGGTATGTTTTACATAGCCAGTGCACACTCTTTGACTATTGTAAAGTTGCCCAACCCACATTTTGGGGTGGGTAACTATAGCCTCCTCCTTTACTCAAACGTTGAGACCCGAACGTCACAGTATAACCACAATTACGGCAGTTAGGGTTGTCCTCATTGCTCCTGTAATTCCCAGAGAGGCTAATCGTTAGACCTTTGCCAGTCTTGTGAAAATCGTAGGTCACCAGACCACTGAGCCATACTGAACTCTTAGCCTTATTACCAATGTGTAGAGTAAATACAAAATCTGAGGATTCATCCCCAATTTTTTACGTACCTCTCGTCGCAGTTGATATAAGATCGCTATCGCCTTACTCACAGTTTTGTCGACATGCAACCTCCAATTTAATTTACTATCAAGGGTTAGAACCCACTTTTTGACCTCTTCCACTGGTGCGAGTGGTCTTCCTTGCATTATGGACTCCCTAAAACCCTCAAGTATCCTTCTTTCGGTGAAGGCAATGATCTCAGTCTTAAGTGGGTTTACCGTTAGATCTTTCTCTTCTGACCTTCTTTGAATAATCCTGCAGGCTAGTTCCATTTCATCGCAGACCTCGTTTAGAAGCCTGCCGGTCACAAGTACCAGTCCATCATCTGAATATACTTGTGTGTGGAAACTCTCTGTTATTAGGTCTTCCAACATACCGTCCATTATAAGACACATAGATGGGGTAACAGGCACCTTACTTGCAAAAAAAACCCATCACCCCAGCTCTCACTGAACAGTCTCCTAGGTTCACCACCAACTGACAGTCTTTGGCCTGTAAGGCTTGACCTATTGTAGCCGTTCTTGCCGTGGTAAAATGTCCTTCAATATCAAAACGAACTGGAAGAATCAGTTGCTTATCAGGGCGCCCTTTCTACTTTATGCACGACAGCGTGGAGTGCAGTTTCAGTCGATCTTCCACGTCTGTAGGCGTGCTGGATTCAATTGAATGGATAGACTTTTATTATCTTTTCCATTAGATATCTGCCGATAATCCTTTCTACTGTCTTTAAGAGAAAGAATGTAAGGCTAATGGGCTAATGCTTTGGGGATCTATAAATAAATAGAAGGTATAATGCAATTCTATAAAAATCAAGCAGAATTTCTCTGATTCAAATTTCAGAATGGTTATTTTAGAAATTCTGATTATTTAGAAAATTCTTCGACTGAGGTATTGACTCGAAATATCGTAGAAGCTTAATTGAAGAAATCAGTATGAGACATGTCTTATTTAGACCCGCAAGATCTGTCCCCTATTAGAAACATGCCTGACCTTATCAACTGCTCACGCAATGAAAGGTCAAATGTCAACTTTATAATTTTTAGACGTAAATATACTATTTACTCCTTTAATTGTAAAAGTTTAACTCTAACTATAGGGGTTTTCTTTGGAAAACATGTTTAAATTAACACAAAGCTGAAAAATCTGCAAGATATATATCTGTTTTTAGATTTATATTTGATGCACAATAAACAAGGCAATACAAAGCCAGTAGATGGTGGTAATTACGAATAGTAGAAATTAACGCTTGTTGATCAAGAAGGAAATCTGAATTACGTGATTCCATTGTTACGGAATAGAAATTCTTAATAATGTTGTTCAGATATTACAGATTGCAAAGAACGATGCCGAGGTAATTTTTTGTTGTTGCACACATCTACCGTGAATTATGGCAGGATTCTGAGAGATGTTACGCACTTGGCTTCAGCATCTCCGTTATTGCTTTTCGTTTACTGAAGTGCGTGATTAATGTTGCCAAGTTGTAGCTGAAGTCAGCGAAACGCTGAAAATGGGAGCGGGATTAAAATGTGAGGCCGCGAAAAATGCATTTTCCTGTAATTAGACACAGATTTCGACGCTCCAGATTCCGAAACTGTCAAATTGCATCACAATGGCGTAAACCTTTTAATTTACTTCTTCGCCGACTTACAATTTCAAAGACTCGCGACCGAGGGAGCATGCTGCCAATTTATTAATCGATTCGGCCTAAACGTGTAATTTTCGGGCCGCGATTGGTGAAGGAGCTGCCAAAAGGGGCGCCGAAGAAAAGACGCCGCTACATTGCATGAAATTCAGAAAATCTCTTAGTAATTAAACCGCTATTCAGCATATTTTATGTTGCCGTGATGTTAAAGCGGCTGCTTGACTCATTGCGTCTTAAGCAGACGCAAACAATGCCGTCGGCAGGCTTTCGCGTGCTTTGACCTTTTATTAACGAGGTGGTTCTGATCGTTATCGTTATATTACTCGGGGGATGGAGCACCGATACGTGAAAACCAATAACTGTGATGATATCCGGCATTTTTCATTTATGTCTATTTCGCGGTGAGAATTGTTCGCGATGGTTTTCCTTATTCGATTATTTTGATATTTTGTATCTTTCTCCTTCAAGTGATCTATTGCAGCTGCAGCACTGTAGCCGACCTGAAACGAACAGCTGTTTTTATGAGGTGTTACAGAAATATCGTTTTGAAACCCACGCTGAAAATTACTTCTCTAAATAAGTTACTTTTACAGTTTGAAGTAGATGAAATGTATTTGACGCATTACTATCTATAGCTAATTGGGGTTAGAGTACGTTATACTACTCGGCCTCGTGTTACCTACTAATTTATATCAGAAGTGATAGTTGAAAGCTGAAAGCAGTAGAAAGGGTATGGTGAAAGAAATATTGCAGAAAGATCATAAATGTAAAAATCTCAATTGCCTAGAATACACAACCGCGGTGGATACCAATGTAAAGGCATTCCTTACCGCCTTGCAGAGCTTGGCAGTAATTAATTACTAATTAAATTCATTTTGGTTTATTTTCTCTAAAATTGAATTACTTTTCAAAATGCGGTAATTGTAATTGGGAATTGCCATTTTTGTTAAAAAGTACTTGACAATTACTTTTTGAAGGTAATTAACTATTACATGGAATTACTCAATTACGTGTGTGTAATTAAATTACTCTAAAGTATTTAAATATCATGGGTTGATCACGTGACTAATAACGAGGTTCTCAGAAGAATGAATAAAGAACAAGAGCTTGTAAAAACAATAAAAAAAAGGAAAGCAGCATACTTTGGCCACATATATAGAAACACCAAATATAACTGGCTACAATTAATGGTTGAGGGAAAGATTGAAGGGTAGCGTGGCATAGGACGCAAATGATTTTCCTGGCTCAGGAATTTACGCGATTGGTTCAATATCAGACATGCTGGCACTATTTACACTTGGCACAAGACGGAGAGGAGTTCCAAACAATGGTCGCCAACCTCCAGTGAAAGAAGGCACCCTAAGAAGAAACTTTAAATTATTTTACAAGTATTTGTATTACCAGTGGTAATTGAAATTACAGGCGGTATTTGAATTACTTTAAGGTAATAAAATTATTGAATTACTGACCTCGATTGGGTGCTAAAGCTCCAGAACGCAAAAAATACTATAAGGTCTTATTAAGCAAATCGGAATAAGGTATTCCCAGATCAATATAAGCCTTATTTATGATTTTTTTCTGACGAGTCGAATAACAGCAACTTTTGTGCAACATTCGCATTTTGTATGACTCGTGCGCGAGCAAAGAGTGCATTGGTGCGTGTATGTAGATGTAAATGTGATATGTAGGTTGTAATAGTGAAGCTAATATTTATTGTATAAGACGCTAAAACTTTTTTTGCGGTAAGTACATTACAGATTACAATACCTACGGTAAAATAATAACCTAAAATAGCTTTATTTGACGATATTGGTTCATAATAATTATTTATTTATTTCAATTTGATTGTTTTAAACGATGTACTAGCATAGGGTTATACTAACGTGCAAGTGTAACAGGTGTTGAGTCCAGAAAATTATGTTTTTGAGTGAAGAATTAACCTAAATGGCTAAAATCCGATAAGAACATTTAAACAGCGTAAAACACATAAATAAAATGTACCTAATTGCAATATGTTATGCCTGGTTGACACAAAAACGCAGTATGGGCTATGGTACTAATACAATTTAAAAACGCCGCATAAGTTTACAGCATTCTTGCATTGCACATTTTGTAAATTATCCATTCTTTGTCGCTTTCTTGCGTTGTAATGCTCATATGCTGCTTTGTATACTGGCAACTAGAGCATAATTTTGCGGCTATGAAAAATTGTATACGGACTGCTGCAACATGTTAGCTTCAATTTATTATTAAAAATCTGGAACAGTGTCTTATAAAAATCGTAAATTTCTTATAACTTCGCTCACCTCATCCAACATTACTTTTTCACTTTATACAGAGTACTGCGGTGACGAACGAAATATACAAAACCCCCATGCGAATTACGAGGCATTCAAATATTGGTCTCTTAACGATTTTACACAAATCCATTTAGTTTCTTTAAAAGAACAGTGCATAGTGACCGAATTTATGTAATTTCAGATATTTTATTGCCCTAAACTTAAAATCAATAGGTATTATTAAATATTTGGTAAAATTAATAGGTGTTATTGAAGATGTTAGTAAAATTTTGAAATTTGGAGTAAACATATGAAAGCAACCTTTGCAATTTATTTGTCGAGCGTTGACAGTAATTTTATGAAATACGTATTTTTCCCCGTTTCTTGTATGGTGTGTTAAAAAGAAATTTCAAAAGGGTTGGCCATGGAATATAAAAGTAATGTCAACAGCAAGCTTTAGGATTGATTAACTGTCATCACTGTTGTTGTTATTTAAGTTTATATTATACGCTGATATTTAAAATTATAAAGATTGCTGTCTCTGAGGCTTGTTGTCGACGCTAGTTTTATTTTCTATGGCCAACCCCTATGTAATTTCTTTTTAAACACATTGTATAAAGGTTTCTTGAATAGAAAAATGACTTCATTGTTAGGTGCTTGAGCAAATGTCTTTTGTTTGTTTACCTGATGTACGAATTCTTATTTCAAATCAACCGTTTTCAACTAGGATTATGAGTCACCTGTCAGCTTTTAACAGTCCCTGATCAACACGAATTTGATATTTTGTTTTAAAATTTCAAAAGTTACCTAAAAATTTTTTTATAGCTATTTGTATTACTAAGGAGGAAAATGTATCATTCCCTTTCGCAGATGTAATTTAATTCTCCAGCGTTAGCGAGAACAGTACCTAATCAATTGTAATCATGCAAGGGAGGAAATTAAATTTTAGTCTAGAGTTATACATATGACACTTTTACATGTTATAATGAGACTATCTCTTGTATTCAGCTGCATTAAAAAATATTTAAATATGAAAATCAGAAGGCTAGTTGATTTATTATTAATCACATTGCATCCCGTCTCAAACGGCAACGGTAGTCAATGTATTACATTTTCTCCCACTGCAATTGGAAACCGACCAGGGGACAAACGTATATTTTCAGGAAACCCCTAACAGGCGAAAAAATTTCACTTTCGTAAAAAGGGTAAAAAAGTGTTTTCGAAATGAGCCAACAAAAAATGCTCAATATTTGCCAATTGGATCAACATGTAGTGTTCTTTACAAAATCTAAATAGAATTTTGCTCTCAAACAATTAAGAAATTTAATTTTGCACCCTGTATACTTAGGTAAGTTAGATATTTTCGTCATTCACGTAAGGCGTATTTCATAGTAGATTGTTCTACAAGTTAAGAAAAGTGAGAGTTTATTAATATTTAATATACGAGCAAACGATGCAAAGCGAGTGGATTAATTTTACACTTGAGTAGTGTTCTTTACAAAATCTAAATAGAATTTTGCTCTTAAACAATTAAAAAATTTAATTCTACACCCTGTATACTTAGGTAAGTTACATATTTTCGTCAAGGCGTATTTCATAGTAGATTGTTTTGCAAGTTAAGGAAAGTGAGAGTTTATTAATATTTAATATACGAGCAAACGATGCAAAGCGAGTGGATTAATTTTACACGGACATAGAGAAATCACTTTTATAGCATATTCAGCGTGCTTTTTTTTCTAATACTATTGCAAAATCTAGCCAATATGAAATTAGACATTTCTTGATATTAAAAAAAAATCTAGTGTGATACATTCATACAACTTCCTGTCGCAGTGATCTTATAATTAGCCAAATATTTGATTTTTAATTTTTAAGCATTTGTCAAAAATTTTCAAAAATTACAAATTCTACAAAAACCGTACAAAATAGAGCGTTAGTTGAAGAGACAAAATTTTCTCTAGAATTTTAATCTGAATTCAAAAATGTAATAATATAACGGTTGTTTTATTTAAAATAGGAGTTAATAAAAAAAATAGGAAAGAAAACAAAAGAAACCCATTTTAGAAGTATTCAATTGGAAAATCACTTATCTCGCATCAATACACATTAAAACTGTAATAAAAATGTAAAGTTTGAAAAAATAGTTTGAGCCCTTTTTGAAAAAATTGAAAAAAAAACTGAAAAATCACAAGAGTGAACACCTACTTCCGGTTATGCGATTTTCTTCAAAAGCTTGCTATCTCATCTGCATAGTACACAAAACTTGTATATGAAGTTTCAACGCCATACTTCTTTTCGTTTTTGAGATATTCTGTTCACAGGCTGACACAAACACAGACAGACCAATGAAAAAAAAAATGTTTTTGGGATCAGGGAGCTCTAAAACGTGAAGATCTGTTGAAAACGCAATTTCGAATATCTGGGGTGAATCCAATACTTCCGTTATCGTAAAAGGAAGTAAAACTCGGTAGTGAAGAACGTCGAAATCGTCTTGAAATACGAGAAATCGGCAGTGAGCTAATCCATTGTTTTACGACTTTTTGTAGGCGACTGGGCAATAGGAAACGTCAACCGACGTCAATATAACCCACAAGAGTTAGTTAAAATGATGTAATTTCGCGATTTCTCTATTAAAGAAACCTCATGTGGTTTATTTGATTTCGCCCTAAGGGCCTCTCGGCATCTAAACCCACAGTCATGATAAAAAGCTCAACGTCAGTGATAACCTAGGTATGTGGAAATTAATGTAGAAATAGAAAAATTAAAGTCGAACTTGCAAATCCCTATACCTTCTTGCTGAAGAGGCTTTGTACTAAGATATATTTGGTTTAATCGGTTTATTATAACCTGAGAAATCTATTACCAATTGGTGTCCCATCCTTTTTGGGACACCCTGTATAATTGCCATCCTTAACTTTATTTATTTACTTACATCTTACATCAAAACAAACTAAAACCTTTTAGTTTTGGTGAACGGTGGATGTAGCTACAAGATTTAATTATAAAAAAACCTTCAAACGTGATCAAGTATGTAGGTTACTATAGTTAACAAAACATAAAAATTTAACATTTTTAGATTACGATTACGAATCGACACGACACTAATGATAGTTGCAACTTGCAAGAAAGTTCTACAAAATACAACTATATGACAATAAGTTCTGCTGAAAGTAATTGAAACAGTAATTGATGTTGTACAACTACAATTACTAAGTAATTGGTAATTAATTACTATTTTATGTAAGTAATTGAAATCTCTGGTAATTCAATTACTTCATTAGGCGGTAATTGCCGCCTTGGCACGCAAGTAAAATGAGCAACCTTCTAAACATTTGTTAGCTAAACTAAGATTTTGGTAATATTATTTGGAATGTTACACAAAATATTTGAGCATTACGTTTTTAAAGTGTTTATGTAATAATTAAGTAGCAATAAATTAAGGTAAGCCTTTGGGGAGCATTTATAGAATATTCGATTTTAAGATTCTCAAACTATTAAGGTGATATGTAAGCAACCTCAGGATAACATTTAAAAGTAATGTTAGTATAGCGAAATCTGTTGAAGATTAGAATTGACGAAATAAATATGTTCTTCAAACATTAGGTTTTTTTAATATTAGGGGAACATTGTAATACCAGATTTAACTAATACTTGACGGTAATGTTTATCACAGCTAAACAAAATATTTCTTGTCTATCTTTCAAATACCGTTTACTGGACATACGCTTGTTATTATCCGAAAATCTTGTATTAGTTGGTATACTGGTGCATTGACATTGCTACGAATTTTAGGAGACACTGTCTGTGCTTGCTGGTAATGGTATGGGTTAGTGTTCGAGTAAAATAGGTAAATTAGAGCATTTTTACTTTCCCCGTCCAAAAGACGAAGGAAGCATTGCAATGGCGAAAATTCACCTTCCGATATTTCTCCAGATCTTCACAGTTCAGGGTCCCTAGATGACGAAAAACGAGTTTTCTTAATTCCGCCTGTCTCTCTGTCTATATGTCTGTCTGTATGTCTGTTGCAGGTATAAGTTAAAAACTATTTGTTAGATGAAGGCGATGTTTGTGCGGATTAAATGCCATCCTAGCATGAATTCGAAACAATTTGGTCAAATATATACAGTGCGAGCACCTTAAAAATTTCAATTCTGCTTGTTTCTTTAGCTCAAGAACTTTGTTTAAATGAAAGTAATATTTGGCACCTACTTAGATCAGGTTTTAACTCTTGATGAGAATGGGCATATTGTGGATCCAACATATACAATACAGACACCTTAAAAATGCTTTTTCCTTTAATATTTTAGAAATTGTTCGTTTCAAATCTTCCACTTGCGAGGGAAGTTCCGTGTAAAGCCCTTTACAAATTGTAAGTACATATTTTCCTCTAGCATTTACTTACTATCCTAGACACTTTGGAGCTACTTATGAAATCAGACAAATTCCGAACTGGATGGACGTGATATGTTCCAGTAAGTTGAATAAACTTAATGGTACAAGCGGAGAAAATAAAACCGTACTAAACGACCCAAGTAATATGAAAACATTGGTAAGGCTATTTGACAACTTTAAAAGTCCAACTATCTTTCTTTTTATGTATTTTCCATAAATACTGTACTTAGTAGGTTATAGAACTACCAACAGTAGGAAAGTAACTTAATATATTTTTAAATATTTTTGTTTACCTACTATATTCGTTGTCAGGACAGTAAGTTGCATTTACTGATTGCTAGGTTTAACAAAACGGTAAGTAATTTACTTAGCGTTCTAGAACCGTAATTAAAATTTATATATATTTATTGTAATTTAATGAAACAGCAGCAAGGAATGGACAAATAATTTATTAATATTGACGTTAAAGGTACGATTATTGCTATTAAGAAACGTAACCACACCGAACAAGCGTAAACAAACAAAGGAACAAATTTATTGCGTAGTGTGGCTAATATTATACAAAAATTAAATATTGATAACTACCTACTTGGAAGGTAGTTTCTTTGGACACGCTTATTCGATCTACCAGTACCTTTTGGACATTAACTGTGGTTACCATAGCTGTCGCAGTCAATTTATAAAAAATAAAGTAGGTACTTTATTATTTTGAAATACAGCTATTAAGTAATTTTTTGTTCCGATCGTGCAAAAAACGCTATAAGCATCGCGAACGTTAAGGACTACCGATCTCAGACAGTAATTGTCTTCGATCGGTAAAATGTTCTTACCGTTTTTAATACTTAATGTACTACAACATAGCCGTATACAATGTTTTGCCGAGAGATGTAATACAACTAAATATTTAACATAAGATACAATAAGAGTTGATTAAAGATAATTTTATTCAGAGAGTAACTCAGCCAGTCAATTATATACAGGGTATTCAAATGAAATGCGCACCATTGCTATCTTTGTTATTACTGATTTAACAAAGTAGGTTAAATTAGCAAATTAGTGTTTTCGGTGTTGATTAATATGCAATTAATAAAAAACAATCGAATAACTGCTAGGCGACAAAATATTTTTTTTATTTAAATGAAACACCCTGTATATTTTTCAAAAACTTGAAATAAAAATGAATTTGTGATATAAAAGTCTTAATACACTATTGTTTTAAAATAGTTACTCGTATTCATGGCAACTGGAAATTTTTTAAACAATATTGGCATTGGAATTTCATTGTATGGTATTTTTTAAAATTTTATCCTATTATGCTACTATGATAATAACTCCTTGGCAAGGGGTTGCGTTAATATGCATTTAACAGCACTAGTGTTGTTAAGAAAAATAACATAGCGATACTTTATTAGCATTTAATCACATGTTGGCAGTACTGACGTATATTGTTAGTGACAAAGTCAGTCTATGTCAAATTCGATGTTAGTAGGTTAGGTTTTGTTTATTACTTGACACAGACTGACGCAAAACTTAATCTGCTAATCTCGAATTTAACATAACCTGACAGTGCTACCAACAATACAGTATTGAGTGACCACAGCCATAGCAGAATTATGTATCGCTGTTTTGTCATTAATAACATTTTTTCATATTTTTTGAAAAAGATTAGTATTTTAGGATAAAATAAACCGTGTTACGATATAAGTAACGTTATCTGCTTTCTACATTGCTCGAGAATTTTAAAGAACTCGCTCCTAACGTCGCTCGTTCATTCAAACTACTCTCTCGTAATGCAAAAAGCTTGATAACGTTACTTGAATCGTAAATTACTATTATCTTTAACGGTGTTGTTATAGATTCTTAACCAAATTAATTTTAGTATCGTTAAGAGCTTCATTACAGCACTCAGTGCGGTAATGGATAGTTATTGCCGCACTCAGTGCTGTAATGAAAATTACCGGGGCTTACCAAATTCCTACGGAACGGGCAATCGGCAATATTGTATAAAAGGGTTTGTGAAGTTGGCCTTGCTCTCAATCGAACTCATTTCACCGACAACCCCATTTGTCCACGCGTATGCCTTTAATCTTTATTCTATACTGTATTTACTCAAAAGGGAAAAAAACAACGCATTTAGCAACTATTGATTCCATTAAATAGATACACAACTTTTGTATAAAACTATTGGGAAGTGTTATTTTTTGGTACGTTTAAGGGTACTTTTTTAGTTTACACCCCCACATTTAAGCTAAATAGAAAACTCAAAAACTAGTTGTATGTGAGGGTGTGAACTAAATTATAGTCTATGTTGAACTGAATTAGTTTACACCCAAACCATTTATTGAAGATTAAATAATACAAACTATTCACATTTATAGACTTCTGCTATTTGCAAGGAGAATGTAACAAACCAAGCGACTACCAGTGACAACTACCGCCGTGAGCGCAAACCAGGCACAACTCGCCAACGTACCTAACCTAACCTAATCTAACTTAACCTAACCTCGCCATTAAAATCATAATGTTTCAAAACAAAATAAAAGAAAAAGTGGGGTGTAAACTAAATAAGCTGCCCATAAACATTATTTTAGTTTAAACCCCCACACTTAAACAAAATACCAAAATCGTAAACCAGGTGTATGTGGGGGTGTAAACTAATAAGTTGAAGTTGTACGGAAGTTGTGACTAGATGTTTCATCACGACAAAGGTCCCATCCTAATGTTAAAGCTTCTGCAACAGCCCTTGACTAAAGCTGCGTTTGCGAGCGACATAAGTTCTAGAATAAGCGTTTCCTGTCGAAAAGACGATATTTTAAATATTTTTCAGTCGACGCTTTTACACATACATACACTTGCAATATTTGTATAATAAGTTATTAACGAGATTAAGAAAGTTAAGGTAAGGTACACTGGAGATTCATAGTTCACAATACGCCTGCAGCACTAAATTTACTGGTCCTAAACTACAATATAACACATATCGCCTTATCTGGAGGCACAATAAATTACAACTAAATCTTCTAACTGACCCAGGTACTTCTAGCTAGTATGAACATAACTGTTACTATGATCAATACTATGTAATTACCTAGTTCGTCTGTTATTTTTGGGAGAGAAACTTGCTGAAATCTATGTTACTTGAATAATTGTATAGTAGGGAATTTTGAGCGAACTGTATTTGCTTACATTCGCAGAACTGGATTCAGCAGTAGTCTTACAGCAACTGCAAAACTATTAATCGCGTTTGGCAGGATTATTTGCACTCAATCGAGCAGATGACCTGCAGCAACAATCATCCAGTTAGAGACATCAACAAGTTAAGCTTCTCTTATCTGCATTGGACGGCGAGTTCTCCAGGGAAATGTCGCTCATTGAACTCGTTGAATTTAAATATCGATTTTGCCCCCGGTCATTTAATATTGCAGGTTTCCAATAATAATCAGTGTCGTTCCAGATTTATTCCAGCGAATACCTAATTTTTTAAGTGATGAAGATGTGTTTTATACAACGGGCTAAGGGGGAAAGGCGAACGAAACATAAAGATGTATATGTGAAGATTTTATATCTTCAATAGTTATGGTGTTAAATGTTAAAGCCTAGGAAGTACCTATATAACAAAATTAAAATAGTAGCGGTAGCTCACAGTTTTATAATCAAATAGGTCATCTGGTGCTGATAAAGGTGAAAAAATTTTTACAGCAAAAGCCGGCAATCACATTATTATGCCACACTTCTCTCTACTGTGATCAGCTATCGAGTCTTGAGGATTCCCAATTTCCTGAAAGCGGTTATCAATCTTAATGTAAATAGTGCCGTCTTTGGTTCGCATCTTTGTGATCCTGCACGTGTGAGACATTAGATAGAATTTGGTCTGAGGCACTTTTAGGGGCGACATTGAGAAGCTATTTGAATGAAATTCTTTTAATTTAAATGCAATTATATTTGTCGACGTAGAAGCCTCTGTTTGAATATATTTTAGTTGTTAGAATTGCTGTATTAAATGTTTTTCAAAGGAATAATTTGATTAAGAGAGACGTGTTTCTAGGAAAGCTCTATTCATTGCAGCTTTCTGTATACTTTTATAATAACAGTTCATATTCCGTGAATGTTTTTACATTCAGCTGATTCATGTGATAATCCTCTTCCAGTTAAATTAAATGAAAACAACTGAAAACATTCCACGTTTGTTAGTAGCTAAAGAAATTAATCCCTATTTTCTCAGGTGTTAAGGGTATCATGAATTGCTAAAGCGAGGTACGTTCATAACAAGCCATAATTTGTTTGACGGAAGCTCCACACTCAGCTGCATTATGCTGATTTCTGGATTAAATCAAACCGGTCTGACGTGACCAACGACGGAAGGTCTCTCCTCCAGTCAGAAATTTATACTGTAGTTTCGGTCTGCACTAAAGCTTACATAGATGGCTAAGGAAGTTAAGCGAAGGGGCGATGCTAAATTGGTTTATATGACAGCTGCATTTGGGAAGATTTAGTGAACTTCGGGCTTGTGTTGCGTGGCAAATGCTTCGGTATCTTGGACGTAACTTTGGTCGTATTTACCGTTAATCTGCTCCCTAGACGCTTACCAACAGAGGTGGCATAAACATCAATAATCATGCGTGGAGCGGGTTGAACGTTCAGAGAGCTAACAAGTTGGTTAACAACCCAGAGAAATGTAACTATATTGACAATAAAGGATATTGCGCTGTAATTAAGCGTATAAATTCCTAATATTTGGAAATAATTAACGGGCTGTGGAACACAAACGCCCCTAAACACATTAATAGCATGAAAAGTTGGTTTGATACAGAAATATTGTTTTGCGCAATTCATCTGTGATAAAACGTACATCATGTAACGTGCAGAATGGAGATGATTTTTTCTGAAAGGGCGGTTCTACCCAACCATAACAAATTCATAATCATCACAAGATTAAACACGGTGGCAAGCTACAAAATTATTTAAAAGGAATTAACGCGCTCATAACAAAACAATCATAATTTGCAAGAACAGGTATTCTGTTTCAAGTTGTCATACTTTTTAAAGCATAAATTAAAACTGATGTGAAGCAAGGTCTCCGTTAGAGATTTTTAATTTTTTTTGCGTTGCGGCTGTCCCAGTATTAAACAGAGTAGCGAATGGATCACACTAATGCTACCAAACGAGGTTTTTTGTATTGCCCATTAGCTAATGTAATGGAATTGGGATGTTGTTCCATCATTTTGCTGTGTTGCTCATTTAAGCCAGCGAGCGAACGTAATGTTCAAGAAAAACCAGCGGAGGCAAAATGATCGGTAAACAATAACCGAACCGGTTTCCATTTCGCCCATATTGAAGTTTCTCCTAATTGAGCCCTTATGAGTGTCGTTAGTGCTTCCGATAAATAAAATATGATCCAACGTATCTCATTTCATGCGTTCACTATTGCCGCATAAAATAGTTCGGGTGTCTTCTGCTCGGGGTTTCGCTTTCGCGTAACACTTAACTTCCATTTAGAATTTGTTGGAGAGGTATGTTAATAAAGAAGTTTTGAGCGTCAGTAAAATTCAAACAACTCAGCAAGATACATACATAATTCATCGCCCTGCGGAATCGAGTTTACAGCACTAGCAGACTTACCCAATTTCGCAGAGAGCTCTATTTAGGCTAATATATCGTTGTATGGGCGTTTAGTTTTAAGTGACGTAAAATTTCTGAAGAAACGCGGTTTACCTATTAACTGTTACGCAAACGAGAGCGTTGTTAATTTTTTACTTTCCTTTTATAGTAATCTTATTGAGTTATTCTCAAATATCAAAATTAGAAACATTTTCTTCTCAACCTAGAACGATAACTTTATTACAACACTTTTGGGTAAATAAGAAATAAGCGAAAGTGCCCAATAATGTTTTAAGCAACTACCTTATAATAGACTGCCGGAAAGAGGCCGCTGAAATAAAAAATGCCTAATAATTTTACCATAAGCAATAACAACGCAATAGTTAAGAACGTGAGGTTCAAGGGCTTATCGTAACACACCCCGCACACGCATAATCAATACGAGATGCCAGGTAAGATAAGCGTAAAAATATAATAAGCACTCTAGAAAAATAACAACGATTAATGTCAAACTTCAACAATACTAGAATTCATGGCATCAATCTTAATGCAACAAAAGGTATGAGTAGAATAAGGCTACTTATCCCCCACTCCTTTTAATTGATTCGCGGATTCGCGGTTTAATTCGCGGATTTCGCGGAATTTTCGCGGATTTCGCGGTTTTAATTTCGCGGTTTGATCTAATTAATTTCGCGGTTTGATTTAATTAATTTTCACATGTGCTACTGATTAAATTACGCATTAGCTTCCGATTAAATTACGCTCGGCCATTTTTAATTTGCTTCCGGAATTACGCGGTGACGCGCATGAATGGATTAACACGATTTTCACTGTCCCTACCTACTATAGGAAATTTTTCAGATTTTTTTCTAAGTTTTTTGATTTTAAACTTCCCGGGGTGTCGGCCATCTTGGTTTTCTGCGCGCGCACTTCTCACGGCTGTCGTTTTTAAATTTGAATTTTCGCGGTAATATTTTAATTTCAAACTGCTAAATCTTCCGTCTCCCTCATCGAAGCTGCTCTCTCTCTCTCATGCACGACGGTCAATTTAATTTCGCGCGAATATTTGAATTTGAAATTTTTCCCAGTTTTTGAATTTAAGCTTCCCGGGTGACGGCCATCTTGGCTTTCTCGCATTTATTTTAATTTAAAAAAGCTTTCTGCGACTACCCTAGGCCGGATTCGAACCAGCGATCACAGTATTACGAGTTCGAAGTCTTAACCAACTGAGCTATCGAACATCGTGCTTGAATGCTATTAAAACTTCAACACTTGCGTGGCCACCTCCCTTGTTTTAAACAAACTATTTTTTGAGAAATATGTTTTATAAGAATGGAAGTACATACCCTGCGGTGTTAAATGATGTGTAGTAATTTTAAAAAACTGATTTTGCGACTGGATGTGGCATAATTAATTATTATTTATAATTTGTACCTGCTATATGGATGGATTAACGAGATTCTCATTGTCCCTACCTACTATATAGGTGGAAATTTCCGATCGGTTGGCGATAAGAGGTAAAGGCAGATTGTAAATATAAAAACGAGTTACAAATTTGATTTTAATATATTCTTGAAATACTAAGTATGAAAAGGTCTCATATAATATTATTAAATTATTTATAAAACCTGATTTTATAGAATTTTAAAATAAAAAGGTATGAAAACACTGCGTGCGTCACATCACAGACAGGATGGTACTTGTAAAATTCAGCGATGACGCATCACGACAAATAATAAAACGGCAGCTGAGGGTCAAGTCTTTCGATAAAATATATATCAAAACCTGATTTAGAAATTTGTACATGGCTTAATTTATATGAAATATTGTAGGAAATTGTATGTAGAAGGCTTTTTAAACTATATGTTTTCTTAATTATGCAGAGAGTGGTCGTTTATATAGGGAGGCAGGTTGGCCGAATGGTTAAGGCGTCAGATTTAAGCTCTGATCTCGAGAGAGAATGCGGGTTCGATTCCCGTACCTGTCATATTTTTTTTATACAGGGTGTCCCAGACTACACTCCCCAGGCCTATAACTTTGTTATTTTTAAAAATAGCTGTATTAAACTATGTATATTCTTAAATGGGAGCAAATTGTCTATAAGACAGCTAAAGAAATTTTACGAAATCTGCACTTGTGTAACGGTAGCGATATTCAACTTTTTTTTTTTAAACGAGACGCTATACTTTTTCTCAATTTTTCTAATAATACTTTTTATTCTCTTTACAACCATGTAAACATATATGGGTGTTACATCAGAAAATTTTTGAGAAAAAGACAATTCAAGGTTTAAGAATGAATTGCCATAGAACTCACTGTTTTTTTGTAAATTTTATCTAGTTGGCGATGAAAACAATAGCGTAATTTAAAAAAATATTATTTATGTTCATATAACATTAATTAACTTTATGTTAAAAACGAATTAGTTATACATAACTACAAAAATTGTTCAAAATTGCCTCCGTTGTTATTTGAGCAAAGCTCTAAACGATGCAGAAGATGTCTGGTTGTCGTTTCCAATAAAGTTTATCTGGTAATGTTTGCACATTCTGCTCTTATTCGGTTTTTAAGTCATCCACATTTAAGAGAGGCAATTTATAAACGCGTTCCTTTAAATTGCCCCACAGGAAAAAGTCCAAGGGTGTGAGGTCAGGAGAACGAGCTGGCCATTCTACTGGACCGTATGTTCCCATCCACTGCTGTGGAAAATTAGCATCTAAGTAATTCCGTACAATAGCGCTGTTATGTGCTGGAGCACCATCATGTTGATAAAACATGTTCAGTCTTGTACGAAGAGGTACATCTTCCATTAGCTCCGGCATTACGTTGTCCAGAAAGTGCAAGTAGCGATTGCCAGTTAAAGTTCCTTCGTAAAAATACGGTCCTACTAGATAACCATCAAGTATCCCACACCAGACATTAATTCCGAAAACACGTTGATTATTCCTTTCTCTCAGCCAGCGTGGCTGTTCCGTGCACCAGTATCTAGTATTTTGTGTCGAAACCAATCCATTATTATGGAATCGACTTTCATCAGACCACAATATTTGTCTCAAGAAATTATGTTGTTGAGTACACTGCACAAGGATCCAAGCAATAAACGTAAGTCTCCTGTCCGGATCTTCAGGGTAAAGTTTATGTACGCGAATACATTTGTATGGTCTGTACCTGTTTTGTTTTAAAATGCGCTGTACTGACGATTTCGAAATGCCACATTCTGAGGCTACTTGCCTTAAGGAAGATGTAGGATTGACTTCCATATACCCAAGAACAGCTACTGTATGTTCTTCATCAGCAACACGTCTGTTCGCATTAAGCGGTATTCTTCTGTTTACTGAAAACGATCCATGTTCTCGGAGATTATGTTCCAAACCTCTAAACGTCTTATGATCAGGATGCCTTCTATCTGGATATTGCTCTCTGTATCTTCTAGCTGCCTCTCTTGAATTACGCCCACACAAACCGTACATTAGTATCATGTCACATTTTTCGGAATTAGAATAGTTCATAATTATCAAAACAAACAGAATGATAATTGCTTAAATTAACTTGACAACATAAATTGACAGATTTGCGTTAATAAACAAATGCATAAACTAATATTTGTCTAAACTACGCTATTGTTTTCATTGCCGACTAGATATAATTTACAAAAATCAGTGATTTCCATGGCAAACCATGCTTAAACTTTGAATTATATTTTTCTCAAAAATTTTCTCATATAACACCCATATATGTTTACATGGTTGTAAAGAGAATAAAAAGTATTATTAGAAAAATTGAGAAAAAGTATAGCTTATCATTTGAAAAAAAAAGTTGAATATCGCTACCGTTACACAAGTGCAGATTTCGTAAAATTTCTTTGGCAGTCTTATAGACAATTTGCTCCCATTTAAGAATATATATATAGTTTAATATAGCTATTTTTAAAAATAACGAAGTTATAGGCCTGGGGAGTGAAGTCTGGGACACCCTGTATATTTATTATGAAAGTCTTGATTTTAAGCTAGTTTATTCACGACGGCTCTACCAGAACAAACGATTGAGCTCCTTTTCGACTAAAATGGACCAGGAGCGGAAGATGTTGATTGTATCGCCGGAATTTGTCCAACGTCTTAAGTCTGGCGAGAATGCGGAGAAAAATATATTATCACAGCTTGATGACGAAATGCAAAAAGTTTTAAAGTCCAAATTAACTGATCACGATAAATGGATCCAGTACAATCAGGTTTTACAAAGGTACCTTCATTTCACAAACCAGGCGCGGCAGCCAATCAAAATACCTATTGAAACAACCAGTAACAGCCTATCAAATGCCCTTATTTTATCTACACTTCCCAAAACTTTTAAGAAAAAAGCTGAAGTTTTCCTACGCATTTTGAGTACCTCAAGCGATGTGAGCTGGGATCACAAGGGTACCGTTACTATAAAGGGTGAAATTTTACCGGCGTCTAACATAGTCGATTTAATTCACGACACTCTGCGGCCTCGAAAAACTATTAATCCACCCGGACGCCTACAGTTTGCTGCTTACATCAAAGACCTTAACGTTGCTAATGTGCTGCTAGCTAAACGTAAACAGCAAAAGAAGCCAACCCCGAGTGGTACTACAGGAAAAACCGAAATGGAAACTGATAACTGCGAGTCCGATTTAGAATATAAATTAAAAACACCAACTACTCATCCAAGTCCACATCAAAAAGGTTCAGTCAGAAGAACGCCGATAAGGAAACGCCTCCAAAAAAGGGCCGTTAGAAAAATGCCTCTAAGGCAGATGTCATCAACACCAAAAACGAAGGGAATTCTAGATTGGGTGCATCTTAAACTTTAAAATGACACAATGAAATTCTGATTTATTACTTGCAGCCTTTTTAATTTGAAATGTTGTGCACCTCAAACTACAGTTTTGTAAATTGCTAGCAGATTTTTAGAAAATAAGACATTCAGCTGTACAATTATTTTTATATTATTAAGTATTATACGAAATAAGAACAATATATTTGTTTATTACAAAGTGTTTGTGTTTTTTTATTTCTACTCTGCTATTGTTTTTCACGACTCTGTAATAATTACAAAATCTAAAGCTAAAATATTAGCATTTGAAGTTATTTTACAGTTACAAAGTGTAAAATTTCAAAAAAATCAATCTACGATTTCATAATGGCGTGATATAATTTTAAAAATTGTGCTTTCTTTTAATTTTGGGCGATACATTTTATAAAAAAGTGTAAAACATTTGCAAATTTTTCAACGAAATTGTGTGTATTTCCATCAAAAGTACAAGAATTTTTGAATTTTGTTTATCGAAATGCTTGTGGTAAAAGATTTTTTCAACGAAATTGCTATTTCTTTTCATTTTGAGCGATGCATTTTATAAAAAGTGTAAAACATTTCCAAAATTATGCATAGTTTATGTAACATGATGGCGTGATTTTTGTTCAATTTTCGTCGTGTGTTTAGTAAAAATGTCGTTTTTTTGTATAATTTCAAGTGACATGATGGCAGTTTTTGTATAATTTATGTGACATGATGTCGATTTTTGTGAAAATTTATGTGAGATGCTGTATGATTGCGTGATTTTTGTTCAATTTTCATCGTGTGTTGAATGAAGATGTCGTTTTTTGTATAATTTCAAGTGATATGATGACAGTTTTTGTATAATTTATGTGACATGATGTCGATTTTTGTGAAAATTTATGTGAGATGATGTGGAACAGAACGTTTTTCAGCGAAAGTGCGTGAATTTTGCTTCTAGAAATGCTTGTGGTAGAAAATTTTTCAATTAAAGTTTTATAAAAATATTGTTTTTGTCGTTTTTGGTTAAAACTTTTTCAGCGAAATTGTGTTTTTATTCAAATCTTACTAAAATTGATGCAGAAATTGCTGTTTTTTATTCAAATCTTGCTAAAATTGCAACAAGTTAGAGAAAAAAGTGTAAAACATTTGCAAAATTATGCTTAGAAATAACTCTAAAAACTGCTTTTACATCATTTTCGTTTTACAAAACGATTTATAAAACGAATTGTGATCATTTTTTAAGTGAAATAATGTGAGATGGTGTATTTTTTATCGCTTATTGGATAAAAATGTCGTTTTTGTATAATTTCAAGTGACATGATGTCAGTTTTTGTAAAATTTTAAGTGAAATGACGGTGTCAGAACATTTTTTCAACGAAATTGAGCGTTCTTATTCAAAATTATGTTAATTTGTGGTCAATTGCGTTTTTATTTTCGTCCGTTTGCATTTATACTGGAATTTTTTAAACTAAAATGCAGTTTTTATCGATATAATGACACAATTTCAGACGTTTACTTATAAAATAGGGTTCCGTGGTGAGAAGAAACAGTTTATTCCGAAAGAAGTCGCTGTTTTCGTTAAAATGTTCTAAATTACCAATTTACATTAAGTTGTTATATACAAATTGACCGTGAAAAATCTGTACATTTACAATAGCACAGTTTGATTCTTCCACTTT
>CALNHX010011831.1:0-29222 GCA_940337035.1 Agriotes lineatus
CTATGAAGATACCGTCAAGGCTTATGCTTTCAACAAAATCTTCAAATTTTTCCAGGAATTGAGAATGGCTCGTACTGGGAGAATGGTATAAACTGTAGATGTAGTATTTCTTTCTGTCTATAGATATTTCAACTCCTGTTACCGGTTCATGTTGTCCTGAATTCTTACGATTTCATTGTATTTGTACCCCTTTTTTATATATATCATTGTACCACCTGTGTGGACACTTACAGATAAACTACATATCACATTATATCCAGGAATGTCAATTTCAGTTTTTGTATAGTCTTCAGTAACATGTGTCTTATGGCAAAGCAGCTACGGTTGAAAACTTTGTCAACGGATTTAGTAATACTGGGTTTTTCCTACAAATTCAGACATATATCCAGATTATCTCTTCGAACCACCAGAAACCATGAACATTCCTATCAACCCAGAACCGAAACAGAACATTGAAGGGCCTGAAATAAATTTTGAAGCACCTTAAAGGGATGTTGAAGCAGCTGCGGGAAACGTCAGAAATAATATCAATGAGATACCTCCAGGTCCATCAAAAGCATTGATGGTAAATCTCGATGAGTTGAGTCCAGTACCAACCTATGTTACTGGACAAACTAAAGGAAAATGTAGAAAACGTCAAGGAACAATGATGCTAGCTCAAAATCGGTGGTCTCAGTTACCAGAAAAAACCAGGTTTGCAAGAAATTGGTAATTGATCCAGAAACTGATGACATTCAATTTTCTAATGAAGATGATGATGATGGTTTTTGTATTTATTGTACCGAACTATAATTATACCAAATCTAAGCTGGGTGAAGTATGGCTAAAATCATAGGCGAATAAATATCTAGAAGTCTCTAGTATATAACAAAGTGAATTCAATCTAAACCCGGTGGGAGCGTTGCGAAAGATGGCACTGTCAGTTATTTCCAATACTACTTGTAGTTGACCAAATACACTTTCAGTACGCAGATTTTCTACATCATTTACCTGGTCCACCTTAACGCTCAAGCAGGTAGAAAGGCCCCTACTGGGCTACCGCCTGCTTTACCCTAACATAGACGATAAGAATAAGGTGTTATTATGGTATTATTAGTGTAGAAAAAAAAATTTGCAAGCGTAGGTAATTTTATTAACACAGTTTATTTATAATTGCACAAACAATAGTAGGTACATCTAAATGATTTAATCTATAAGGCCTTAACCCACACTTAAAGATGCATACGCTCTTGATGGTTGTTGCTTATTCGTTAGATCATCTTGATAAAGATTTTGCAAAGTAAACAGATTTAATTATATTTATTTCCGGAATTTAAAACCCACTGCTTGCATCTTTCTTCATCTTTTACAGGAAAGCAAAACATGTGGAGACTTGGATCAGTTCGTTGGCTTTTCTCACAATTTTTGTAGGAACACTTATATCCCAGGGGACACATGTTTAAATAATACCATTTAAAATAAAGTTTGGAGTTCACGCTGAGACCTCGCCGTGAGTGGTTGATTTATCAGTGAGCTGAACGTGAAATAGTTTAACCTGCGTGTCATCGCTATCACACAGTAAGGATTGCTTCTTTTTATTTACAAGTGCTATACAATTTATTATTACCGAAAGCAGTAAAATTTAACTTAATAACGTGGCTAGCCTTCGGCTACGCCAGGCTGCAAGTTTTATCAATATTTTATCAAATATGGCAAACTTATACATCAAAAAACCCACACTTCTTCTCAACAAGGACACTCCCATGGAAGACATCCAGACAATTAGCCCAAACAACCCTAACAGTTCTAAACGGCCAAATACCTCACCTCCCTCAGAAAATCAAAACAAAAAGTATTCCTTTAATAGCACTGAACTTCTCAGTCAAAATAAATATTATCTCCCGGCACACGTTGACCCAGCTAACAATAACGACGATAACAATGCAGAACAGCTAAATGTGACTACTAAACCACGCAGAATTCCTCCGATATTTCTTCAAGGAGCTAACAACTGCCAAGCTGTAATTTCTGATATCAAATCAACGGTAAAAAAGGAGTTCACAATAACAAATCACGGATCACAACTCCGCATTAATTTAACAGATATGGATGATTATCGCCTACTCACGAAATTTTACGACGATAACAAAGAGAAAATTACATATTACACCTTTCGCAATCCCGAAAACTTGAAGTTATCAGTAGTAATAAGAAACGTACCCGTCTCAATCACAACACAGGAAATAGCAGATGAATTATCTGTAAAGGAATTTACAGTACTCAAAGTCACCAGGCTGTTGAAAAACAAACAACCAATTCCTATATGTGCGGTCGAATTAACAAAAAATGAAAAATCCAAAGAAATTTTTAATTTAACTAAACTAAACTATTGCATAATTAGTGTTGAGCCCCGTCGCAGTAGTAAAGACACACCCCAGTGCACAAACTGCCAGCGCCTAGGACACACAAAAAATTATTGTCACCTCCCATCTAGATGCGTAAAGTGTACAGGATCACATCACTACACAAAGTGTCCTAAAATACCTTCAGTCAAACCACAGTGTATAAACTGCGGCGGAGAACATCCAGCCAATTACAGAGGCTGTCAATATTTTATTAATTCAAATAAGAAAAATAACCCCAACCAGCAAACTACTGCAAGAAGAGAACCTAATATATACAAGTTTTCTACTCCTGGTACTACATATGCCCACGCTACTGCAGGACGACCCTTACCAGCTAACGACACGCAGCCTTGCATTCCTAATACCTCAAACTCCCCATCAGTTGTTAATCTAATTCAGTCTATCTGGGACCTCCTGGCTCCTTTTCACAACGAAATCAAGTCATTCTTATTTTCACTTATTCCCTCACTTTTTAATGGCAAATAATTCCCCCAATCTCTTATCTAACACCATCATTGTAAATTACAATGCTAATGGTTTATCCAACCAAAGATCGTTGGTTATAGCCTTCTTAGCCAGACATGACGTCGATATTATGATTATTACTGAATCTCACCTAGCAGAAAACGAACAGTTTAGAATACCACAATATTTTGTATATCGTCGAGATCGAGCAACTCACTTTGCTTCAGGAGGGGTCGCAATAATCATAAAACGCTCTATATGCGCTCACCTACTTGAACTGCCTACTCTACAAAATATCGAAGCAGTGGGGATTAATTTACTTCTAAAAAATAAGACCAGCATCAACATCTTTGCAGTTTACAAACAACCGAAACAGCGACTACAGGAAGCAGATATTGCAACACTTTTCCAAAGCGATATCCCTACACTAGCAATTGGCGACTTTAACTCCAAAAATATCCTCTGGGGCTGCAATAGCAATAATCCAAGCGGCATCAGGCTCCAAATGTATCTTTCAAACCACGCCATTCAGATTTCAGCACCTAGTGAACCAACTCATTATCCATACCGCAGAGATCATCGCCCCGACATATTAGATATCTGCCTTCTTAAAAACTTTTGCCTACCCATATCGCAAACGGTAATTGCAGAGCTAGAATCTGACCATCTACCTATATTAATAACCTTTCATAACTCCCCCATGATCAAGCAGATGTTACCAAGATTAATAGACGGTCGTGTAGATTGGGAACAGTTCAGAGAAGTGTTGCAAAAAGCAATAACCTGCCCTACTTCAATTACATCAGAAGAAGATATTGACACTGCCATAAGTCAATTCAATAATTCGATAAAAATTGCAATAAACCAATCCACAAAAATCCAAATCAAACGTAAAATAAACTTTTTGAACCCACCAGATTGCATATTAAAATTAATTAATAATAAAAACAGACTGAGGAGGATATGGAACAGAACAAGGGACCCCTTGATTAAAGCACAGCTAAATCGTGCAAATCGAGAAGTAAAGAGCACCTTAGATAAATATAGATTCGATAGCTACAGAAATTACATAACTAGTCTTCAACCCAGAGACCCAACCATGTGGTTAGCAACTAAACGGATCCTACAACAACAGCCTCAAATATCAAATATCGAAGTCAACAACCAGATCTATGCTTCTGATCAAGAAAAAGCAAACCTTTTTGCCAATCACCTAGAAGGCACATTTGCCACGCCAATTGCTGAAAACAATAGAGCATTTGCCCAAGAAATTACAAGACAGCTAAATACTTCGTTCCCAGATAGTCCTGGGTTAATAGATCCTACTACCCCAACCGAAATTGGGTCACTAATAAAAAGCCTTTCCTTAAAAAAGTCTCCTGGACCTGATCTCATTCCAAACGTTGTTCTCAAAAATCTTCCAAAAAAAGCTACAACATTTCTTACCATTGTATTTAATGGCTGCTTGAGACTTGGATATTTCCCAAATATCTGGAAACATGCCCATGTGCTTCTCTTTCCCAAACCAGGGAAAAATCATAAAGATCCAAACGGATATCGGCCCATTAGTCTCCTATCTACCTTAGCTAAACTTCTAGAGAAGATTATCCTTGTTCGACTTACTCAATTTCTCACAGATAACCAAACACTACCTGTGTTTCAATATGGCTTCCGTAAACAGCACACTACTATCCAGCAATTATCGCGTATATCAGAACTGATCGAAAATGGATTTGAAAATAAACAACATACCGTAGCAATATTCCTCGACATCGCCCAAGCTTTCGACCGTGTTTGGATAGATGGACTTCTTTTCAAGATGGTCAGCTGTAACGTTCCTAGCTACATACTACACATCGTTAAATCTTTCCTCGCACACCGAAGTTTTTCTGTAAGAATCAATACCACTTTGTCAGCACAGAAGAACATCAATGCCGGAGTACCTCAAGGCTCTATATTAGGACCAACGTTGTTTAATATATTCGTGCGTGATCTACCTGAACCCACTAATTCAACCGTCGCAATGTATGCCGATGATACTGTCCTTATAACACAACACACGGACATACTCCTAGCAACTCAACAACTACAAAATAGCATCAACCAACTAAGCGAGTGGTTTAGCAAATGGTGTATTACGCTTAATCCCACCAAATGCGAATCAAAGATTTTTACATTACGCAGACCTGTTAAACCGCCTAATCTTGTTCTTTTCGATCAGCAAATTGAATGGAATCCTGATGATAACGCCGTCAAGTACTTGGGCGTCTATTTGGACAAAAAGCTCACATGGGCTTTTCACATAAACAAAAAGTTAAATCAGGTTTACACTCGGCTGGGAATGCTATATCCAATTATTAACAGAAAATCGACACTTAAACCAGAATGTGGCATGCTGATATATGAGTCCATCTTGAGACCTGTAATCACCTACGCCTGTCAAATATGGGGAGCAGCATCTAACACCCAAATGAAAAAAGTACAGACCTTTCAAAATAAAGTTTTAAGAATAGTTTTCAACGCACCGTGGTACATACGCAACACTCAACTTCATCGAGAAGCGGGACTACCTACCATACGAGACTATGTGAAGAACATAGCGAGAAAATATTTCAAACACATAAGAAACTGTACCGGTGCAATAACCTACAACACTGCACGACAAAATATACATATCAGGCTCAAGCGAAAACTTCCTCAGGATGTTCTACTCTTATCCAGCGAACCAGAAAACAGTGATAATTAAAAATCAGTGCACCACTATAATATGCAAAATGATCAAGTGAATAAATACACTCCAATGAACACAATTATCATAAAACAGTATTAAATTAGTGCGGTTGCAGCCATTAGTGATTATTAATACAACATGTAAATAAGTAGATCAATCAGCCATGTATAGCAAAATATTGCTGATCTGGCTTAATCACAATTACAAAAAAAAAAAAAATAAAAAATAAAGTTTATAATACACTAGGAAAGTTTAATTTGCATATGTTTGAAGGCACTAACTGTTAGCAACGTTTGTGACCTAAATGACTTCAATGTCAATGTCAGCTTTAATTTTGCAGTGAGAAAGGACATCCCTAAGTGCTTGAGTTCTCACTCAGTTAATAATGCTGACAGGACGTAGCTCGGTGATTGTTACGACATTGTGGCCGACGGTGGTGCCGTCATAGAACGGCGTCCACACTACCCCATAAAATGAATACATGGGTCAGACGTCTAGATATTTATTCGCCTATGCTAAAATGCATGGAATGTGATAAATGGACCCATGTGCACTGACTACTATATCATTATCTGATGAAAACGTATTACTATGTAATTTTACCCACCCAGTGAGGTAAAATGAACTCTGCAGATTTACGTAACAATTTTGTTAAAGAAAATTCTTTATTTTTTCATCATAGAAACCTCTTGATATGTTAGAAAAATGTATGTAGGTGATAATTACTCGCATCATTTATACACATTTGTTCCAAATAAATATTTAGAAATTATTTTACAAATTTTATGTCATTTTGTACACCTCTTCCTTACTCAAGTACATTGCAATACACAACTATATTTGTATGCGAGTTCAAATAAATGTAAAACTCAAAGTTATCATTGCCAGTTGCTCAGTTGTAGTCTTGTACCGTTGAGTTCAGTTCTATAGCTCAGTAAGTAGTTAACTGAAGTGAGAAATATGGAAAGAAATTAAAAGGTACCTTGATTAACGTTATTTTCTTAATGACCACCACCTGCAAACTTTGTTAACAACTGCTTACATAGAATTCTGTATGTCTACTGGCTGGACCAGATTTCAAATGGAGATTTGTGGAGTACAATGAAGCAATGAAGAATCGATCTGAAAATATGCACTTGAAAATAAGGCAAGTCACATGCTGTGGAATGCATCGACAGACATTGCCCTAGAATAGAACCTCGAAGAAGCAGGCCACGAATGACCTGGAACAGAACAGTGCTGAAGGAAACACAAAAAAAAAATTCTGGAAAGAACTTAAGTTTCTTGCTAGAAATAGTCAAATTGAAGGATCTCATAAAGGCTGTATGTCCCAACATGTGCATTTATAAAAATTGCAACCAATGTAAAATAGTATATTGTTTTATTAGGATTACAAGCGGCACTTTGACGAGCAAAAAACACTTTTAAATTCAAAGTTACCATATTTAAGAATAATAGAAAATAGAACTTAAGTAATTTTTATGTATATAGGTATCCAGTTTCAAGAATTGTCGAATTGAAGACTTTTTTAATGGAATGTTTTACAATGCTTTAGATTTTAAATATTTGTTCACATGTACTAGTATGGAATGAAGTGCGCGAACTTTTACTTACTATCAAAATAAGCAGACCATCTGACAACAATATTTCATTCTGTCAAATGACAGTAAATTTGTCGGAGGTTATAGTAAGTACGTATGTAAGTTTATTCGTCAAGAAAGATGTTTACAACAATATGACACACAATCCATTTACAAACAGATTTGACATAGTTAGAACATAATCTTTTAAACTGAGATACATTTACCTATATAATTTTAAACCTTTGTAATATACATTTTTTTTTGTAAACATGCTTTCCTTGTTGAAGGTAATCTAAAATTATTTACACTTCTTGTCTCATAACTATGTATATCTCTATTGTATACAATTAATTGGCCGCTTGTTAATTTCAATATTAATGAATTATTTTTCCTAAAAAAGGATGGATTAATAGACGTCATTAATACACTGTTTTTGATTAATACACTCTTTTTCGTTAATTAACTGTTTTTTTTAAAGGATGGATTAATATATCTATTAATACACTGTTTTTGATTAATACACTCTTTTTTGTTAATTAACTGTTTTTTTTTAAAGGATGGATTAATAGATCTATTAATACACTGTTTTTGATTAATACACCCTTTTTCATTAATTAACTGTTTTTGTGGTTTTGTCGTTTTGATGATATTTTGCATGGAGGTTAGTTGTATTAATCAAATTTTTCCCCACAAAAAAAGATTTTGCGGTCAACAAAAAAACTATTAAAGGCACTCACTCGCTATCGCTCGTTCGTGCTTTAAAAAATTTCGATTATTAATCGCCTTCATTAACACACTTGTTGGTTAAATAACTATAAATAATCAGAAATTTGTTATTAACAATTTTAAAGATCAGAAATAACGTATTAAAATAAATTCGCTGTTTAATACTAAGCCATTGCAGAGTTTCCAACATTAGGTAAATTGATGCTGGTTCGTTTATTACAAAATAGAATAATACGCATTGCTCTATTTTGTAGTTTTTCTAGACACACATACGCATTATGATAATTGTAACAACAACGAAATTAGATTGTGTTACCTAGCGGCAGCCCAAAACATGTTAATATCCAGTACTGTATTCCAGCACAAAACCATTCACAAGGGTACTTGTATGTCACCAGATAACAAGCATCTAAACCAGATAGATCACATACCAATCTCCAAAAGAAGAGCAGCAATGGTACAAGATGTGCGCAGCCTACGCGGACCCAACTGCGACTCAGACCACTTTTTAGTAATGATCAAAATTAACCAAATCTTAGAGACAGCAATAAAAAAGTAAAGAAGCTGGACAAAGGAAATGGGATACCAATAAGTTGAAGAACGCAGAAATCAAGTTGGAATACCAAAAACGAATTAAGGAGAATCTTATAAAAGAAACAGTGCAGAATGAGATCGATAAAGTTTGGGAGAAAACATATAGCGCCACAAGACGCAGCAAGAGATATACTACGCTATAAAAAGTGGGAAAACAAGAGTGTACATTGGTTCGATCAAGAATACAGAGACACAGAAGAAAATAGACGAAAATACACAGAATTAAGAAAAGAAGCCACAAAGATATGTCGAAGGAAAGAAAGGGAAATGTATAACCACCAGATAGAAAAAATAGAACACTACAACCAGCGTAACAAAGCAGGAAAATTTTACAAAGAAATTAAAGCCCGTAGTATACCCTTCAAACCTCAAACATATGGCTGCAAAAGCAAAGAAGGTGAGCTGCTATCTAAGAAGGATGATATATTGAACAGGTGGAAAGAGCATTTTCAAATCCTACTAAATGATACAGATAAAGATCCGGGGGAAGCAAAAGAAACACAGCAACAAGAGCCTGTGACAGATAAGCAGGAAGAAGTGCGCACAGTTATAAATAAAATCAAAAATAACAAAGCCGCAGGGAAAGACGGAATAGTAGGCGAACTAATAAAAAATGGTGATGATGAACTCTATAACCAACTGCACAAGTTAATCCAATTAATCTGGAAGGAGGAAAAAATGCCGGCGAGCTGGAAATGTGGAGTAATAATGCCTTTACTCATAAGAGGAGATAAGTATGCGTGTGGCAACCACCGCGGAATAACTCTGCTTAATGTTAGCTACAAGATATCTGTTCATTTTTGTTAACTACCTTTTTTAGCACTAATGTTAATAACTCTCTAACATAAACCTCAACAAGCATATCTTCTCTTTCAAAACGTGACTTCAGTTCTTCAACAGCCTTTGCATAATTCTCTTCTGTTGGTGGAAAACTGTTTACAAGCTCGCGTGCTGGGCTACCTTCTACTGTGACTTGTATCAAGTACTGGAATTTATCTTCCGCTGCGATTTCATCGTCCTCATCGATCTTTCGAAATTGGCTCCAGAATGGAAGCCATTCTTTGATGTCACCCCCAAACTTTTTTAACTCAATTTTGGGTAACTTGAACTTACGTCGTGTCCCTTGGCCTGAACCTACTGACTTGCTATAGTCGCATGTGACGGCAGTTTCTACGGTTAAGTCATTTAGCACATCTATCTGCAATCGTTCATACTTACGTTGATATTTGCTCAATAATAGCTTTATCTAATTCACGGAATTCATTGACCTTTCTCCCCAGTAACGATAAATTAGCTTGAACTTCCTAACTGTATCTTCAGAATTCAAATTTGTCACCACTTTATCATGTAATCTAGTAAAAACACTTCTTACAACTGCTGTTATTCGTTCTATTAATTTAATTTTATACCACACCACGTTAATATTAATAATTTATTATTTAAGAATTTTAAAATGTTGAACTGAGTAAAAATCAGATGGTTCTAATTTTATTGCTTCAAATTAAATTGTATTATGCCCTCTCTTTTATTTTATCTGACTGCAATTATCATTTAAAATATGCTAGCTCCGGTAAAGATTCAACTCTCATCAAAGGGTGGCTTCATGGCAATTTCACTATTAATTTATTTAAAACGGCACGCCACTGCGTTCCCATTCGATTTTACTACGCAGCCGCGCAACTATGAAATGGTATCAAATGTACAAAGGGGTTCCTAACCTCGCATAACATGTCGTTTGATTCGCAAATTCTAACTTTTGTGAACGTTAAATCAGATAAATATTCAAATAATCTTATTTTGGCGGTTCTAACTTCTTTTGTTTTAGCCAAAACCGGACCTTGAGTCTTAAACCGACGCCGCTTGGGTCGATTTCATTTGTTCTGGACACTTAACCTCACAATTTGGCTTTTAATTATAATTACTGGCAAAATAATTCTGCTATAGGCTCGGGTACGCCTGGCTTCTGCTGCTTTCGGTGTTATGTCGCTGGTATGTAAATTTCCGGCTCCTCAAGCTATTATTTAAGTTGCTACAGTACCTTATATTGCATTTGTGAACGGTAGTTTCCTCGGACAGGCGCCTGAGTTGGAATTCCTCTTAAACTCGCTGTACCGGGTGTTGGGGTTGCTGGTCTCGCTGCTGCTGGTGCCCACGATGCGCTGCAACGTCCACACGGTCCTGCTTATCCTTGGTTTAGCTGGTGTCGAACCCGTAGCTGCCTCATCGGTGACGATCCCAAAATCGGATGCTTCCACATGGTGATGAACTTTTTGTCGTAGAAAACGTTGCCCACACTTGTACATGAAGTCCAAATTGCGCTGATCACTGTGGTATAATTTGTTTTCATGTAAGTTAATGTTAAATAGAAGAAATCTTCAATTAAACACAGAGAAAATTTAGGTGTGACATCAAATAATTTATTTAACTGTTTCTTTCTTTTTTCTCTCAACGGTTATAAACAATTGCTTATCTACAAATAAATTTACAAAAACCGGATATTAATTAAGCTTAAATACAGTACATTTTATATTAATTATTATTAACAGTAACTAAAACTACACAATTCTTATAAACTAAATTACTGTGCACATTGGTTCAGTCTTTAATTCGTCTGTTGGCGCACTGCACTTGTTATTAAATGTTCTTATTGTTTATTCACGTATGTTTATTGCAAGAACACTATACTAAGGACACGCAACTCCCGTTTCGAAGCGGACCGCTAAAAGCTGACAAGTAAGGCGGCCGTGGTGTACAATTATTCATTCGCAAAACTCGTGAACTGTCAATGTCAAACATTTGCTGAGTGTAACTGGAAATTCTGACCATGTTTTAACAATTAATAACACACTTGAAATACACTCCATTGGATTAACAACCGTAAACTGACTTTTAACCGCGATTACAGGCTAATTTAGCTCGCTTCCAACTCTCGAACGACAGTACACGCTGTCGACAGCGCCGCGACGGCTATCCCCGACATAAGGGCCGCTTTTATATACAGCCGTCATAGGGAGTTGCATCTCCTTAGTATAGTCTTCTTGGTTTATTGACTCACTTCCTTCTAGAATGTTTGAATCTCATGTTTGCTTTTCACCAATTTTTTAAACAACACTTAACTGTCTATTTTTCCTGCATATTTTGCCAAGTAGAAATAAAGACTTGGTAATTTCTTCTTATAGTTATTAATTTGCCTTACTCATTTGCTCTATTGCAATATTATCGTTCCTTCGCCTCATACCTTTTTATAATCGTTCACAAAATGTATTTTAAATTGGCTAACATAAATTCTATGTTTCATACCTGCACGTAGCAAACCTCTTTGTGTTAATTTGATTTTATTGGGCACTTTATTCTGCCAAATATAATAATTACTTTACTTTAAACTCAGATTCCAACCCTGTGAAAAGCCAGCTGTCACCTTAGCGTTTCTAAATTCATTCATTTATTTGAACACAGGCATTTCAAACTTGTCAAATGCATTTACTGGATTATAATTATGATTTTTAACATTGCAGCCAGATACAACATCTCTACTCTGTGCTTAATTTACTTTTTATATCGCACTGCAATCAGAACAGGGGCGTAGGGCCCAATACCATCTCAATATAAAAGAAAGTCACAACCCTGACTAATCAACGCAGAGCCGTAACCACTGGTACTACAAACTTGAAATTTGGGTGAAAGGTTCAATTTGTTACTTAAGGTAGTGCTAAGAAGGGATTTTTTGAAATTCGACCCCTAAGGGGGTGAAAAGGGGTAAAATGTGTTTTCACGAATTCCTTAATATCTTTTACACCCGATGAGATATCAACTTGGTGTGGACTTGCAAAGATTTTCACTGCAAATACCTAGAAACGTATTTGTGGATTTTGCTCTAATCAACCCCTAAAGGTGCATATATGGATTCGGGGTAAATTAAAGAACCCATCGTATCTCCTATGTTTATTGAGTTAGAACATTCTTTTTCTGGCATATAGATGTATTTTTAAAATATTTAAAAAGTGGTTTAAGGGATTTAAAAAAATTTACCCCTAAGAGGGTGAATAGGGGTAGACTGTGTTTTCACGAATTCCTCAATATCTCTTAGACCTGATAAGATATCGACTTGATGTTTGCTTACATAGGTATCCAAGGCACATGTCTAAAAACATATTTCAGGATTTTACCCTAATCAACCCTTAAAGGTTAATATGAACCGGTTAACAGACAACGAAGTAATTTTTCATCGCCAAGCAGGCAGCGAACAAATTACAAAAACATCTGTTCACCAGCAAATCGCCCCGATCCTACACGAATTTAAAAGAAAACCGTTACAAAAATAAAACAATAAATCGCGGCATGCCAGCTCAAAGGAGCACCAATTCTCAAGTGCAAACCTCTGCACAACAAAGACAATAAAGGGCCAACGGCTCGCCAGACCCCAAAACAAAAAAATTGCAAGCACATAAAACACCCCAATAAATCCGGAAGCCGACAAAAAACGGCGCCGCTGAGAACAACTCCGAACGCGCTACCAAATTAATAATCCAAGTTCAATTACTAAAACGCTCTTAAATCAGAGTGCGCCCAATCAAAACTCCCACATAAGGATACCTGCCGATAGGAAAAATTAACCGCCACCCCAAGTCTCTAGCACCCGGGCAGGTCGAGAAAAACGATTTTTTCCATCAGCCAGCGAATGCATGCGGGCGGAGCTCGATCTAGAAAGCGGCCGAAATTCAGCGTATACAGCGGCCCAGCGGAAACGCATTTTGTAACGGAGAAATCAGGGCCACGACCGAATACAGCGGGCAAGGGTGCAATATTACAAATTAAATTATAATTAGCGGAAGGAAGCATCCCAGGAAGGCGTGAATAGTATCAAAATTCATATAAAATTAGCGCGCAACCAATCCAAGCAAAAATAACTTCTTAACATACGCAATAAGAGTAATGCTTAAGTAAGTTTTACGCCGAACACGGAATTAAAAAATTCCAATTTCAATTAATCTTTACCAAAACCTAGCAAATTGGGTGTCGTTAGAATCAAAATTTCAACGACTATTGATTGCGACCCAAATCAGGTCGATAATTGATCACGCCGCTCAATTAAACGCGATAATCCGAAATACATCAAAAACGGGCCAAAACATCCCTTCTACTTCGACCAATGAGCTGCGAGATCGCGTCTGACAAAGGACGGGCCCCTTTAAATAGTCGGACGCTGGCAGTAGGAAATCACTCTGCCTCGGCGGGTCAATCCAGCAACACTCAACCCAGGAGAGTCAGCCAACAGCATCCAGCCTTCCAGGACCAGCTAGCAGCTCCAGCCTTCCAAGGATCTACCAGCCCCAGCCCTCTCCAGAGTCTATCACCTTCGTTGGACATAGCTGGTTGCCGCATCTACTGGACATAGAGCCTGCCGCATCCACTGGACTTAGCTGTCTACCGCATCTACTTGACATAGAGCCTGCCGCATCCACTAGACTTAGCTGTCTACCGCATCTACTGGACATAGAACCTGCCGCATCCACTGGACTTAGCTGTCTACCGCATCTACTGGACTCAGAGCCAACCGCATTCGTTGGACTTAGAGCCAATCGCCTTCGTTGGACTTAGAGCTAATCGCCTCCGCTGGACCTAGAGCCAACCGCCTTCGTTGGACTTAGAGCCAATCGCCTTCGCTGGACAGAGAGCCTGCCGTCTTCGTGGGATTTGGACACGGAGCCACTTTAGCCGCCGGCACCGCCTCCAAAGGACCACACCAGCTTCCAACTGCGGATGCCAATCCGCCATTTTCTTTTTTTGTGCATATATGTTACCTAGTTATAAGTTTATCTGTATGTTAGTTAGTAGTGTAAATATAATAAACTTTGTTCCAATCAAATCCAGTGTCTAGCTGAGGGTAACGCCCACCCTCCTCTTCCGAAACCGACGCCATTGAAGTAACCCTACCGCTGAGCTATAAACCGAGGCGTGTTAACGAATCTGTATTCGGGGTGAATCATGGAACCCCTTGTATCTCCTGTGTTTGTTGAGTTAGAACATTCTTTTTTGGCATATAGATGTGTTTTTCAAATCTTTAGAAAGAGGTTTTAGGGTTTTTTTACATTTCACCCCTAAAGAGGGCTGAAAGAATTTTTAGAAATTTTACCCGTGAGGGGTGAAAAGGGGTAAACTATGTTTTCACGAATTTTTTCAATATCGCTTATAATAAAATAGGAGAATTTCTGAAATTCCATCCCCAAGTGGTGGAAACGGGTATCCTGCTATAATTTATGAATACAACATTTAATAAGTACATAGATTTTTTATTTTATCTAATTGTTATACTAAAACTGTAGTTTTATCAATCTATACAAGGGTAACGACAATTATACAGTGCTACATTGTTGGATTCTACACAAAAACAACTTTCTAATGATGGTACTTTCAACCCCCATTTCAATTTAAAAAAATAATCAAGTTGGCGGTGCTGCAGTCGTAACGATCGATAAAAAATTGGAACCACGAATATTAGTAGAAAACCGTATGGTTTACTTCTATACCAAATTTCAGAATTCTATCTATGGCCGTATTCAAATAATACCACCGTTTCCATACTTAATTTACACACTGTATAAACATTTCCAAGGGGATGTGAAGAATAAAAGAGTTAAGGAGAACTTTTTTCGGAAGAATATTGTTTCCTTTTTACTTACAATATTATTTTGCAGCCTTTGTCATTTAAGATTTAGAAGACGAAACAAACATTTATAGTCCGTACGAAGAACGGGCATCTTGCTAGTTGACCATATGGCTGGTTGTTTGTGTATCTAGAGTGCCTGTATAATACAGAATGTCTCTAAAAGGTGGGTACAAAATGCTAGCATAAATCCCTCAGGCTAAATTATGATGATCTAGGTTAACTTACCTTAGTCCAAAAGTTGATAGTTTCCGAAATACAAGGCGTCAAAGTTATTAAGCTTCTTTTTTTAAATATTAATTTTAATACCAGAATATGCACGAAATTTGGTATTAATGGTTTTTTTGTGATGAGAAAACCAGATCTGATCACAGTGTTGATGTACCTTACAAAGGGCGTCACCAGCAGCATCTAAAGCTTCATAACTTTTTTGTGCCTGGGTGTATTAATCTTCTAGCAAAAATTTTTATTTCCTATTATTTTTTCCAAAAAAGGTATACAGTGAAATCTCTCATAACGGGCACTCCATTAAGCGGACGCCTCTATTAAGCAGACATTTTTCCTGGCACTGTCAGGAACCAACGTAGTTTAAATGCAAGGGCATCTCCATTAAGCGGACTCTCTATTAACAGGACGCGGACAGGAAAATTCTGGAAATTTTTAAATATTTCCCTCTTTCAAGCGGACACGTTACTAATTATTATGTGCTTAAATGCTAGAGAACTAGGGTAATTACATGCTTACATATGTGTGATATGGGGCGCGTTATAAATTGAGTGTTCAGATACTAGCTAGAAAACTAGGGAAATTACCTCTTTTCATATGCGCCCTATGTTTTCCGACCTTAATCCTCAGTTGTGTGTCGGAATTACGGAACTGAAAGAATTGTTGTGCGAAAACGATTTTATTTATTTATAGCAAAGTGCTCTTTATTTATAGCTGCATTTGATTAAAAGCAGTTAGGTTTTCTTCGTTACACGCTGCAGTTGATATTTATGTACTAAAGCTACTTTTTTGCAGTAGTGTCATAATGAAAAGCAAACGTAGCACTGTATGTATTTAAAAATGTATGTAGGTATTCTTTGTCATTCTATATTCAAATAAAGAGCAACCGTTTTGAAGATAATTGAATTTAAATGTTTTATTGCATACTGAAACTTGTCGTTGCCCTCCATAACACTTTATCTAGGCTTAGGACTGGTCCAAAAAATTTGGAGTGTGTTGTTCAAGGGCCAACGGGCCAACAACAATAAAAATTTTCATAGCAAATTAACAATAATAGGTATCGTTATTAGTTATAAAAGAGAATTGTCAAACAATTCAATTTCACATACCTTTATCGTGTAATTTCAAAATTTTACATTTAATTTTTACATTTTTTTACTATGGCCATACCTGCACTTATGCAGAAATGACCAACATGGTATTAATTTACGGTTATTGTCAAGGAAATGATCAGGAGTTGGTGAGGGTATATGGAAAAAGATTTCCGAATAGGAGCGTACCAAACCACAAAACATTTTTGCTGTTGAAAGATGTCTTCGAGAAACCGGTGGTTTTGCTCCTTCAACTGTTGATTATGGACGGGATCATAATGTTAGGACACCCGAGGTTGAAAAAGAAATTTTAGAACAGGTTGAAGAAGATCCGAGTCTGAGCACCAGATGCCTAGGTTTGGAAGTTGGAGTTTCTAAAGATATAGTAAATAGGACTTCAAGAGAACAGCTGCTGCATCCATACCACCTCCAGATAGTACTACAGCTTCTACCTGTCGACCCAGAATTAACCTAGGCTTCTGTTGATTCATTAATGAATGGATCGCATGAAAATTTTAATTAAAAAAATGTATTTACCGATGTGTTGTGCTTTACAAGACAAATTTACATAATGAACATGTTTATGGTGATGCATACAATGTAGGTTTTGCATTATCAACATGACTTTAAAATCAACGTATGACCAAGAATCATTGATAGGCTTATAATTGGTCCTGTCATCTTACCACCTGGTTTAAATTTGCCAAATTTATGGGATGATCTTCCACTGGTTACTAGACAAAATATGTGGTTCGTGCGCGATAGTGCACCCCCACACTTCACTTTAAATGTTAGAAATCATTTAAATGAGAATTTTTTAAATTGATGGATCGGCAGAGAAAATAATGCTCCTGCAAATTGGCCACCCCGCTCACCGGATTTAACGTCGTTAGATTACTTTTTATGGAGATGATGGTATGCTCTAGACCTGTTTGTGGGCCTAAATACAAAGTTCCGTAAACGTTTTACAGTTAGATACAGAAATGATGGAAAAGGTACACTTCAACTTTCTCTGTCAAATTAATCTTTGTACATTTGAAAATGGAGGTCATTTTGAACATCTACTTAAGAGCTTTTCTGAACAATTAACATTGCTGTTCTAGTTCGTTATTGATTATGTGTTATTCCTATTCTTTGATAGTAAATTTGTATTGTTGTTGGCTCTTAAACACGCTCCAAATTTTTTAGACCAGTTCTAAGCCTGGATAAAGTGTGAAGGAAGGCAACGACGAGTTTCAGCACCCACTAAAACATTTAAATTCAATTATCTTCAAAACGGTTGCTCGGAGCAACACCAATGAAGTACAGTCAGACCTCTCCTTTCGCGGGGGTTATGTTCCAGAAGAATGCCGCGATGCGCAAGTAAACACATAAATGATAAAAATGGGGTTAGGTATATAATCAAAACCTTATTGTACCGTTAAGGTGTTAAGATATAATACATTCAGGTATTTTACATTACTACACTACAATACATCTATTACAAGTCATTGAAGTCATTCTATATTAGGTTTTTCTATGGATCCTCTTGGGCCACTCTTTTTTATTCCGTGCCTCTCTTTTCCCTTCGCTCCATGACAGTCCCTCTTCTCTTAGGTTCTCCTCTATTTCTTTGTTCCATGTTTTTCTTGGTCTTCCTCTTCCTCTTTTCTGTTGTGTTCTTGCCTCTAATATTGTTTTCGTTGTTCTTTCTTCCCCCATTCGCACTACATGCCCAAACCATCGCAACTGCTGTCGTTTTATGTCTTTCATGATCGGTTCAACTTTTAATTCTTCTTATTCTTTCATTTCTGATATGGTCTCTTCTCGTAACCCCCTGTATGGCCCTTAGGAATTTCATTTCTATATCCTGTATTTTACTTTGCTTTTGGTTTGTCAATACCCAGCTTTCGCTACCGTATCGAAGTATAGGTTTGAAAATGGATTTGAACACCGTGATCTTCGTCTTTTTTGATATTTCTTTCTTTCGAATGAACGAATTGTTTAATGCATGGTAAAGTTTTGTTGCACTTTCCAGTCTATCGTTTAATTCCACATCTATTCTTCCATTCTTTTGTATTTTCACTCCTAGATATTTAAATGATTGTACTTGTTCTATCTCTATCTCGTTTAGTTTTATAACTATGTTTGTGTCCTCTTTCCCTATCACCATCACCTTAGTTTTCTCAGTATTTATTTCTAAGTTTTTATTACGCAGAGCCTTGTGCCATAGCTGTAGGTTGTACTGTAAATCTTTCTTATTCTTTGCGTATATAATTAAATCGTCCGCTAATACACTTTCAGCTATTTCTACTACTTCCCTGTTCCTGTATCTTACTTTTAATTTCTTTACTTTATCTTTTATCTCCTTTAAAACATCATCCATTACTACATTGAACAGTGCGGGACTGAGAACTCCTCCTTGTCCAAGTCCTTCCTTGGTTATGAACTCTTCCGACTGCATGTTTCCCGTTCTTATGTAATTTCTTGTGTTTTCATATAAGCTTCTTATACATTTATCAGTTTGTCATTTATTCCTCTCTCTTTTAAACTTCTCCAAACAGCTTTTCTTAGTATGCTGTCAAAAAAGCCTTTTCCAGGTTGATGAAAGCTATAAATATTTTTTCTGTGGTAAATTTTTCTATTATTTGCTTTAATACAAATATATGGTCTTGGACCCCTCTACCCTTCTTGAAACCACACTGTGAGTCCTCTAGTTGTTTGTCTGTTAGTTTCCTTAGTTTTGCTTCTAAGATACCTTCATATAGCTTCAATATTATGGGTAACATTGTAATTCCTCGGTAGTTTGTGCAGTCCCTTTTATATATATATATATATTCAGGATTTTACAGCTCAAGCCGCATTCCTACACCTAACCGCCATCTGTTTCTGTCCTGCGCATCGTCTTCATCCAAATTCCGGTCTCTCATACTATTTCTTATGTTCTCGTTCCATGATCTTCTTGGACGACCTCTTTTTCTTCTGCCAGGAGGCGCGTACGTAGTACATGATCGAACCATTTCAGACCTCTGATTTCAATTCTTGTAACTATATCGTCTTCTGCCTGCATACGTCTCCTAATTTCTTGATTTGTTATTATTTCTAGTCTCGATACTCCAGCGCTACGCCTTAAATAGTCCATTTCCACAGAGTTCAGTTTTCTTTTGGTTTCAGCATTCAAAGTCCAAACTTCACAACCATATGATAGAACGGATTCAACAAAGACTCTACCAATTCGCTTTTTAGTATTTTTAGAAATGTGTTTGTCCCACCATATCGGATTTAAAGCTCCTAAAATCTTTTTACTCTCCTCAATTCTATGTTTAATCTCATACGTAGTCTGTCCATCTTTGGATATTTTTGTACCTAAATAGTTAAAGTCATCAACCTGCGTAATGGTGTAATTGTCGTCCATCAGGATCTGATATCTAGCATCTGAGTTAATTACTAGATACTCCGTTTTGTCGAAGTTGACGGACATTCCCCATTCGTTATAACTTTGATTAAGTCGTCGTAACATAAATTCCAGATCATATGAGTCCTGGGCAATGACCACCTGGTCATCCGCGAAACTAATAGTAAATAAACAGTCTTCTCCGATAGTTATGCCCATTCCTCCCACTCTTCCCTTTTATCCCCCTTCTTAAATATTGGGATCAGTATTCCCAATTCCCAATCTTTTGGGATCTTCTCTTCCTGCCAGACTTTATTAAATAGTTTAGTTAGCACTTCTATACCCGTTTTATTCAGATTTATAACCATTTCTGCCGTTATAGCATCTTGTCCCGCAGCTTTACCTCTTTTTAACTTTTTCACGGTTTCTCGTACTTCTTCTTCTGTTTCATCATCTTCTACAGCTTCTTCTACGTCTTCTTCCGTATTCGTTTCTCCCTCTTCCTCTGTTGTTCTATTGTGCCTCTCTTCTACAGTTAATATTTCCTGGAAATACTCTTTCCATCTTTCTATGCTGTCCTCTTCGTTCTAGCGTTCTTCCATCTTTCGATTTTATATAATTAGTTTTCTGTGTCTTTCCTTTCCGTAGTGTTTTGAGTACCTTGTAAAATAACTTTTGATTCCCTAGGCTATCCTTTTTCATCCTTTCTCCAAACTCTTCCCAGGCTTTTACTTTCTCTTGTTTAACCTTTTCCTTTACTTTAATTCTCTGTTCTTTTATACTTGTCATATTTTTCCTGTGTTCCCTTTCCCAAATATTCTTTCCATAATTGTTGCTTTCTTTGTATTTCTTTTCTTATATCTTCACTCCACCAGCTTGTTTGCCTCTTGCCTTTGATAATTTTTGTACTTCCGCATACTTCTTTTGTCGTTGTTAATAATGTTTCTTTGATACACTTCCATGCTACTTCTAGTGGTGTTATTTTTTTTTTTTGATTTCTTTCATCTTTTCTTCTACTCTCTCTTTGTATACTTTTACTGTCTCCTCATTTCCCAATTTGTAGGATTTTGATTGATTCAGTAATAATATTTCTGCTTTTTCCCGTATTCCTTTGTCTTAAACCTTTCTGTTTGTATCTCCATCTTTGACATCACTAAATAGTGATCTGAATATATTTCAGGTCCCCTTTTCACCGTTGTATCTTTTATTTCGTTTCTGCATTGTCTGTTTATTATTATGTAATCTATAATGGATTTTTCTTTCCTGCTCACTACTTCTCTGGTATATTTATACATCTCCCTGTGTTTGTAGAAGGTATTCGTTATTATCAAGTGATTCTGTATACAAAAATCAATCAGTCGTAAACCATTATTATTTCTGGTGTCCTCGCCGTGACTTCCTATTACTTCTCCGGTTTCTTCATGTTTCTTTCCTACTCTTCCATTTAAATCCCCCATTATTATCAATCTTCCCCTAACTTCTTCTAATTGTTCCCAGAATTACTCTTTCTTTGTGCAATCTCATCTTTCATCTGGTCCATATACCACTACGAAAGTTACTCTTGTTTGTTTTTCCATTCCTATCATTATTATTCTTTCAGAGACTCGGTCCATTTACTTATGCATTTTGCTTTCTCCTTTCTAATGATACAGCACCTACTCCTTTTTGTGCTCTCTGTGTCGTCTCTACCCCGCTGTATATTAATACATGCCCTCCTTCCAATTCGATTTCTCCTTTTCCTTTCTTCTTTGTTTCTGTTAAGCCTAGCATATCTAAGTCAGCTTTCTCGAATTCCTCTTCTAGTTCTTTTTCTTTTCCCGTTAAACTTCTGATGTTCCATGTGCCTATTTCAAATACTTTTTATTCCTTTCCATTTCCTGGTTTTTTCCTAGTTTTTCATCACTATTGACTTTTTGGTTTATTTGTCCTATATTCATATCCTTTAACTTGCCATGTTCGTCTTCATACCTCCCTTCTCTCTATTATTATTTACTTTTTTGGAATTGCACTTGTTGTCTTCTCTTTCTTCTTCACTTCTTCTTGCTCATTCGTTATTTTGTTCCATTTCCACTCCTTTCCATCAATAAATAACTTTTGGTAACCACTTTTGACGATTTTCCCTCTCCTGCTGTCTTCCTGATCTTTGCATCTATTGCCCTTTCTTGTTTTGTTAAATCATTATTAATGTATATATTATCGCCGTTTAATTTCCTTAAATTCGCTTTTCTTTTCATTATCTCTATTTTATCGCCTGTGTTTTCTAGTTCAATTATGCAGATTTTTGGTCCTATTTTATAGGCATTTTGATTTGGGTGTCGATTTCTAGTTTTTCTTTCAAAAATTTTTCCATTTCCTGCTTTATTTCTAATGTATTATTTGAGTATATCGTTAGTCCATGCATTACTATGTTGTTTCTTCTCTTTTCTCTTTCAAGTTGCTCCAATCTTTCGGTTGTGTCCTGTAACTCTTTTTTTAACTCAAGTTACTTTTTATGACCGTATTTTCTTCCCTTAAATTTTTTATTTTCCTTTTTTAATTCTTCCATCTCCTTATTGAATTTTATCTGCTCTATTTTTATTTGGTTCACATCTACCGTTAATTGATGTAGCATATCTCTGTCTAATTTGTCCTCCTTCTTTTGTTTATGGCTTGCTGGTGATCTGACTGTCTTTTTAGATTTCGCAAAGCTCATTTGTTCTTTGTCGCTTTCCTCCTTTTCTTCCCACTCTCTTTCTTTTTTTTCCCTCTGTTGAATTACTGTCCGTATTGTTCATCTTGATGTCTTTATTTCCTGTTTACTAAATACGACATGTGTTTTTGTCGCTCGGAAATTCCACACTTAAATATTAACGTTCAACAATGTATACATAAATATTATTTTCCTTGAGTGTTATCTTATTTACGATTACCCGTGCCCATCTGTCCGGGTCGACCTCTCGGAGACCGATAGGCGCGGCGGCCAAATTTTCTCGCTAACCTGCTCTCTTAGCTCTAAAGCTTTTAATAATTACTTATTGAGATTCACTCACCTAATTGACCTATTCTGGTTTGACTTCTTGTTATATTAAATACCTGACCCTTATATGGATACTCTGCACTTTTTTCATAAATTTAATCTTACTAGCACCATGTTAAATAGCTTGAAAACGTCGCCGTGTGGACGGAGCCGATACGTTCGGTTTTCGCGTCGACACACCAACCTTTCCGCTTTGTTAACTAGATTTATTTATACTCTACAATCTCATTCATTCATTCATAATCTATAGCCTCTTTTACCTTTCCGTGTCGAGGAACAATCTCAAAAAACCAAAACTTTTCTGCGTTTTTTGGTCTGGTAAATCTGAAGCAGAAATTGTACGCTTTGACGACATGGTTTTCCGTGTTTTAAAAATTAAACTCAATTGAAATATTGGCAGAAACGCTCGAGACGGCAGTAAAGTTTGAACTAAAATTCCATACGTAACATAAGGCTGCCACTTGAATCTAGAGCTCGAATGTCCATTTGTTTATTCAAGTTATAATTTTTACAATTTATTTCAGATCCAATTTGGTAATAAGAGATTCAAAGGAATAGGCTTGATAAGTGTGTTTTACAAGTTCGTGATAAATAATGTTATTTAGGTGTTCATGACATAAACCGCATACATCTGCTTTATTTACTCATGGCCGGTCTTATGAAGGTCACTAACCTGATGTAATTTTAAATCAAAAGCTCATCAAAACGTTGACGCTTATGACATATTATTCATTAGTAAACAAACTTGTATGCGCTTTTGTTTATTTTAACAGCGAATAAAGTTAACGTCAGATTAGTGGCCTTCATAAGACCGGCAAGTCAGTTAACGTTGGCAATTCCATCCGCGAACAGCAAAGAAAAAGGAGCACAAAGGTGTCCCGCATAAAATCAAATCAGCAAACCACAAAGCCGCGAACGGCGGGGTCTGACTGTATACCATTTTTGGAAAAATGCCAAAGAATAAAAATTTTTAACTCCTCACGCAAAGGCTTATATTCTCTTAAACTACCTTTAGCTAAATATTGACTTTGTTCCTTACATTTAGGACTAATAGGAAATTCACTCATTTGTTCTCTAAATCGTGGCAAATCTTCTCTGTTGAATATCATACGATTAAAATAACTACTACCACTTTCATTGTCTATCACTTGTGACATTTTATTGAAAATAACTAAGCAAATATTTTATTGTTAAAAAATTTAAATATAAGAATTAACTTCTTAGGTAGTAATATGCAAAAGCTCTTGTCTGCGCTCCTTTTGTAGCAAAATAATCAATTACGCGATTTGAAAAGTTGGGAATCTTATTCATAGCATCCCAATGAATATTAAATGTAGCAATAATATCCACTTTCTCTGGATACCAACCATTTATTTTAAATTCATTCAGTTTTTTCGATGTACTACCACTACTATCAGAAGCAATCGGTGCAGCAGGTGTAACTAAAGCTATTTCTAGAAGCTTACGCAGTTCGCTGAATGTATTAAACAGTCCATTATCTGCAAGTACTTGCATTAAAGTACCGGCATTCTTTACTCCAGTAAATACTTGATTTTTGTGTAACACCTTAAGTTCGCTCGACAGCTTTTCCTGCATCAACACTGGGTATTTGCAAGTCAAAATCTGCAAATGATCCCTGGGAAATTGTATGCTCTTAAACTGGCTTGGGTCAAGAATATAGAACGCCACCAAATGATCTGTGGCCTCGAGGCGCTCTCTTACCTCTGCGACAATAATAGCGCAGGCTTCATCAAGAGTACTTTCAAATTCTTTTGCATTAGGATCTGTCTGATGAATCGCCTGAACTATATCTTTCAGTTTAGTTTCAAATCATGCAATAGCAGCATTACATCGCCACTAGATGTACGAGCCAAGAACGCTTTGTTAAGGTCTTCTACACTATCTAGCACTTTATGAAAGAAATTAAAAAGACACAAAAATTGCCTTTCCTCCAGCATTTCCAAAAACCTAACTGCACCTGCTATGCACTTCATAACTCCAGCCTTGCTCATCATGAATCGTCTCAAAGCATGCAATAAGCGGCACCTGGTTGTGATAAATGCTTTTAATAGTGTCATAAATGGAGCCCCACATGTTCGTGTCGACTTTGCTACACTTCGATGCCAACAACTCGGTCCTCCTGGTTGGATAGGCGAAAAACTCAGAAAACATGGCGATGCATCCAAAAAATAGCGCTAGGGTGTGTACTACACTACATGCTTTGCTTATGACATAATCGAGGGTGTGCGCATAGGAATGCACGAACAAGGCATTTGGAAGGCTTCCTTCAGACAGTTATGCACGCCCCCCATAGCGTCCTTTTGATGTTACTACAATGTCAAATGTTTGTGCTATCAGCTTGCTTTGGAGCATATATGGCTCCAGTTCCTTTTTTATGGCAGACGCTAGGACACTTGCTGTGCGGTCCGAAGACTTCCACAAATGAATGCAACCTTTCGATTGAGATGTTGTCCTTCACGTATCTAGAAATACAATTTTATTGTAAATAATCTTGTTCGAAAAACGGCAGTAAAAAGAAAAGCGACTATAATTTGAAAATTTACAAAATTCTGTAGCATGACGAGTAATACTAAATAATCACTTTTACAAATGAAATATTTTACTGAAACTAAAAACAGCAATATATCTACTGGATCTCTATACCTACCTCAAAATAATGGCAAACTGAGGGTTCACAGTCGTGCTCGAGACCTGCTCCACTTGAACGGATACGAAATTTGCCTTTTCAACATCCTGTAGCAACTGCTCCCTGTAAATGTGGTACATGCAATCAATGAGTTCATTTTTGTACTGGCTCCGAGGTATAATCACACTGAGGAGATCAGTGCAAATGCTCGTACATAACATTATCATACTTTCCACCAAGCCTATTAGGCCCATAAACACCTTGCGATTGAACATGCACTTAGTGTCTTCCTCCTCGTCTGGCAGGGGCAGCTCTCGCGTTAGGCAAAACTTTAGACTGCGTATGACTGCGCTCACGATGTGTCTGTTCTTCTCCACGGCTTCGTTATGTTGCTGGTGGTCGTGGGTACTGAGCCGTGTGGTGATATCCGTTTTCCCAAAGGTCTTAAATCTTACTGCGTTATTGATATGAACTGCTGTGCTTTCATGTTGTGCAACTTTCTCAATATATGCTCGAAATCACTGTAGCCTGTCTTTGACCATGTCATCTCTCCGCCAAATAACAAGCAATAAAAGCAGTAGAGGTGTTTACTAGTCTCACTCACCGTCAACCACTCTACTTTATTGAACCATTTCTCTATGGAAAAATGATTCTGCTTGAAATATTGAAATATTTCAATATCCGAAGGGTGATGAGGACCCAGCCGTACAACTTCCTGTTGCTCCTCCAACGATAACTTTCGAAATTCGTACGTTAGCAAATTATCTACCTTATTTATCCCTTCCAGGCTTTCACACACTCTGGGTTCGGTACACACATTGAATTATATTTTTAAAAGTAGCAGTTTCTATTTTACCAGTATTCTGCGAGGATGAAGCTACATTTATTTCAGTTCAAGCCAATTCCATTTGGATTATTTGCTCCTGTACTATTGAACTCATGGCTCGAGCTGCCACTAGATTTTGGCAAAATTGTCCTGGCATATTTTGGCTTCGGGGTGCTCACTTCTTTGGTGCTGTTGCATCTTTGTTTTTGTGCTGAAGTAAACGAACACTCCATACACGTCAGCAATGGTTTAGTCTTGCCATGTTTAAGCCGGCAATGCTGCTTCAGCGTCTTTGTTTTAAAGGTGGTGTACCTGCAGTCCGGACATTTTTGCAGTGTGTGCATTTCGTCTATGTGTTTTTTCAAATCCGTATCATTGTTAGCACTATAGTCACATTGCAAGCAACCAAGCGGTACAGTTTCGTCAGGCAATAAAGGGTCTCGTTCAGCGGTGGAACTGTGAGACCCATAATCATCCAACAGTAATTCTTTTGGTTTCCAAAGGGGAGCCTACATTATGTGATTCGAAGCAGACCTCAGCTTCACTCTTGATATTAATCAGTTCAATCGCTGATTGTAGTGCAGAGACGCTGGCAACTTCGACCGGCAGATCGTACCTTAACGCCAACGTCTGTGCCCAGGAGTACACATTCAAAGTCCTTTTCGATTTTTACTCGTTTACTGCTTGGGCCGCAGTGGTCATCCTCGAATTCTTCTTTAATATTCTCACCTTCTAAATTCATTTTGCTTGTTCTATCTGTAAAATTTAAGCGCAGAACATTTATGGAATTGTATTCCTAAAATAGAAAAATACTTGTTTTCCCTAACTGCAGCAATTCAATTAAGACATACCTGTTTACCTCTTATATGCGCTACTAGCAATTAGTAATTTACTTTCTGTAAATTCCCAAGGATCCCAATAACCTGGATAAGTACGAAAACACATTCAGGTGTCTATTACAATAAATGAACGTAATTCAAATGTAAACCTCTTCCCTGGTTTGATTAATTTATAGGTTAGAAAATCCTTACATCTATAAATCTAAACAAAACTTTAACGGTGGCGGTTGTTATGCCACCAACGGAACTTTAAGCCGTAGATACCTTAAACATAAACAATACATAATAGTGTTTTATACACTTCTTCTATTTGTTCACACTATTTTTGGCAACATTACACGCAAATTATAAACAATATTTGAAAACTTTAAAATGAAAGTAAAATGAATCTTAATATATCAGCAGAACTAACTTATTCCTTACTAGATTTCCTAAGAAAAATTCAAATTATTGAGATTCAATATAGAAATTTTTAGGAGATACTATATACAGACTGCTCACAACTCCACTAAAGCTTCACGTAACCTTTTTTCGATCAGGAAGATGAACAGAGAACTGCAAAATAATTGTCCTGTCCAGCTTAGTTTTCTTGTACGGTGTGATTAATGCTGTTATCACCAACCGCAAATTATAAGGAACAATAAAGAAAACTTAAAGGAAACGTATATTTTATCAATAGGAAATATATTAAAAATAAAAATCATTATTGACAATTTGTTTTATCTACGACAGTGTGTAAAATGAAAGTTGGCAGTTTTAAGTTTGTAAAACGACTGTTTAATAACATGATTTCATTAGTCACGTGGTCAGTAGCAACGTGGTTATACTTATATAACATATCTAGGAATTTTGAGTATCATAACTGCCGCAGATGTTGTTTTGAAATCAAGCTCGTAAAGCCAGGATTTTAAGGCATGTATGGCTGTTATGATTTATAACATCCGTTGTTCAATAGTTTACCGGTTGCAGTATTGTAATGGTTGCCATGTACGGTAAAGGGCTATTACGTACAGATACAGTTGTTTCAGTATGGTAAATGTAATGGTTGCCATGTACGGTAAATGACCATTGCCGTACAGATCCAGTTATAACTTAGTTACCAACCTATTTTTGTATATGTAAACAAAGGCTTAATATCCTGAAACCAATAAAAAAAATTAACCACACAAAATTACGACCGGTTACTTGGGTGAAGCTTTTTTCATCAAGGCAAACCTGTTATTTAATGCAGTAATCCTAATCTACATTAAAATTTTTTCATCCTACATGATTAGAAAATCGAATTTTACCATCTCCATTTGAGACGAGACAGTGTGTGTTTCTAAGGCTAGCCTGCAAAACAACCCCCAATGGCTAGGCAAGAAAAAAATTTCGACGTTTTCTAGTAGGGGAATGCTGCAATAATCTGTCAACCAAATTTTTAAATAAATCAAGTTTATAATTAACTTTTTTGCTTTAAATAATAGATATTCCCCTTTTATAAAAATATTTGCTCATAATTTTAGCAATGTATTCCTTACATTTTTTATATAAAATAAACATCAGATAGATTCTGTAGAAGCTTATGTCTAACTACGGTAGATGGCGCTGAAGTTACAAACAATATTCGATTTGCTAACATTTGCAAATTGTTTTATTACTGTTGACAGCTCTGTAATTTCAAAATAATAACCTGGATGAAGAACTATGTTGAAAAAATTATTGCAGGATGGTGTTGTAGGATGAAAAATAATGTGTAAACCATGCGCGGTAAGTGATTTTCCAGGCTTCAAGAAGTGTCCAGGCTCGCTAATGCTCGCCTGTACATTTCTTCTTTCAGCCTGGAAAATAATCACTTTACCGCCTAGGTTTACAATATACTTTTTTCTATAGCACATGTTAAAGTGTGCTTTTATCAACTCAAAACAAAAGGTAAAATTTTACTTTAACAGCAAGGGTAGATAAAAGTAGCACTTTAACATCAAGGATAGATAAAGTAATTTAATTTTCTAACTTTTGTTTAAATTAAATATGACAGCTTCACATTATCGTAGCAACGCAATCTAGCTACTGACAGAC
>CALNHX010011832.1:0-29198 GCA_940337035.1 Agriotes lineatus
AGTGTTTAATCTCAAATTAACAAGATCCCTGTATTTTTTTTTACTAAAAATGTTATTAAAAGCTACCTTATTAAATTTATATTGAAAATTAATTTTTGCTGATGTCAAATTGTACAGTAAAAATATAAAACAGGCTCAGTTTTATGTTTAATAAGTTTAATTGATTATTTAATGAATGTTAATTCAGAGCTAAAGCTAATAGCATCACTATGGATTGTATGCTAGTCAACTTTTTTTAGTTTTTTTTTTATTTAAAAATTATCGCAGAAAAGATTAAGCTTTAATAGAAGAAACAGAATAATGTATGCAGAAACCTTTTATGTTAAACTAGGTTTTGGCAAAGTCTAAACAAATTTTTATAATATAAAATTACCACTTTCTTAAAGACTATTACTTGCTTAATAGTATAAAAGATTGTCAATTTATTATGAAATAACTTGTTAAAGACTATTTAGTTTTATTAATAATATAAAACACATATTGATCCTTAGTTATAAAGCATGTTATAGTTTATAAAAAAGTAATTCAATATTTTAAGAGGTCAACCTCTGTTTGCTCCATCAAGCATAACAATATATTGTAAGTTTAGATCTCTATCTTAATAATTTTATAATTTTAATTAATTTTTTAATAACTTAAAATATATAATACGAAAAGTTTTTCTAAACATGCAGGCCTTAAAAAGTTGCCATATTTTTGTATTTTGTATGAAGTTAAAGCGCATTAAATTATATCATAAAGACTTGAATGCTGTAACAGTCAAAAAAAAGATACTAACACTTTTTACTAATGAGCTATCTAATAAAGTGAATAAATTATGATAAAAAAACTAATTAGACTCTAGGTATAGATAACTATCAAAAAAAGTCATTTTTTAAGGGCTTTTTTTATTATGTATGTGCCTTGAATTCCTTACATTAGACTAATGTGATATAAACTCTTCTTTAACCTGATCAAAATCTTAAACACAATACCAAATGATAAGAAAACAATGTAAGTTTATAATATATACACTTTATAATGGTTCTACTAAAGATATCTTTATAATCTTAAAAAAAACTATAAAAACCTATAATACATAGCTAATATACAAAAACTCACTTTATGTATAAAAAAATTAGTCAAATCTAACATTTGAGTTGTATTTTATCTATTAGAAGAGATTTATACCTGATTTTAGAATAGTATAGCAAAAAACACATTATTGGCTATAAAAATTATATCATTCCTTTTTTAAATATAAGCATATGTATTTTACTAGCTATCCTAGGTTGCCTGAAATATATAGCACTACTTTATAATCTACAAATTCTAGCATAAACTTTATAATAAAACTTCAAGTGTAGATAGTACTTTAAATTTGTAAAAACTTTGTAGTGGGCCTAATATAGAATTTATAAATAAGATTGGTTTAGATTTGTTATATAAATAAATTCTAAAACACCTTAGCTTTACACTACAACCTTAGCATTAATATGCCTTAGATGCAGCTAACTTACTACAATACAATATGTCTTTACACTAAAGAGTTTATTAAAGCCTAAATTATAGTTTTATCTTTTTATAAACTTTTGTTGCTAATCCACTATGATTAATACTTTTAATAATTTACAAAAAAGTGGTACATAAAAACATAGCAATTATATGATTTATAGTTCTACCTGATAACTGCTACAGTATACAATTTATACCATAATAGTTATTTAATATTAATGACACATATATACTTTATATAGCAGATAGTCACATAAAAGAGTTTATTCATTAGTTAATATTATACCTCCATTTTATACATTTAATCTATTTCTATAGTTTTTATTTAGCACAATAAAATATCTTAAATTTAAACTTATTAAAAATTAGTTCTTTTTTTTCATAGCCTTTAAGTAACCTCTTAAAATATTTGTTTAGCTAAACAATTAAGATGAGTTAAATATAAAATTACTGATAAGCTTTATTAATTTTTTTTAGTTATCAATCTAGTTCTCAATATGTTTGTCTTATAAATATTAATTACTAGACAAGTTTTTACAGCCCTATTGTTTATATTCAAAAAACAAATTTAAGATTTTCATGCAATGACACTGTATAAATACTTTCAGATGAAACAAACAAGTAAAAAGAAATTTCTGGCTATTTGTTGAGGTGCTAGATCATATGATACTTAACTTAGCAAAACAGTTTTTTATAATCACTTAATACGGAATTAGCTATGATAGAACAAAAAAAAATTCCCATTTGTCTTGATTTATACACTTTTAGTTTAATATTAAAAAGAAAAATTATTTTTGAGAGTTTATAATTAGAAAAACTTTATTTATAAATAAACAAAATAGTAAACAGATTACTTTTATCTAGTATTAAAACAGTTTTTACTTAGTTTGTTGTTACATTGTTGTACCTATACTTCTACTACCAGCCAACTTAAGATATCTACTATTTAGGCTTCTTTTACTTTATTCAACTTCTAAAATTTATATTTATTTTATAAATTTCTATTATTAAAGGTTAGACTAAAATCTTTATACTATAGAATAAATTATAAAAATTTATCTAATATATTACAAATTTGTAGTGATTAAAAAAATAAACTTAGATCTTAACTTTCTTCATTACCTAAATTTTTTGTAAAAACAAAATCAAGTATTTTTTAACCAATTATATTTTATTTTAATTCAGTATATTAAATTAAAAATTTTATACCTTAGCTAAGGATATAAAGAAGATATAATCAATAATAAAACTAATTATATAAGCATGTTGTGCTTACTAAAAAAAATAAAATAAATTTTTTTTAGATTGAGTAAAATTTTGTAGCTAAAAAAACTATATTTAGACACAAAAAAAACTAACACTCGGATCTATGATAATATAAGATTAATCTTGTCATAATATATGATATAAACATAAAATAGACCATTTTGTAGGCGGTTTAAGCTTAAAAATTTATAAAGATTTTTAATACACACTAGCAAAATAATCTATAATCCATTTAATTTAAAAAAAAAACAATATTTTATAAAAAACTTAAAGCTTGTCCTAGATCTAATGGTTTTTTAATTAATTGAGCTAGCTTTCTTCAGATCTAAAGCTATATAAATGATTAAAGAAAAAACTAATTTGTATTTTAAACTAAAAGATAAGCATGATACTGATGTTATAGATAATATTTTTGACTCAATATTTTGCTATTATAACTAATTCTAACAACAAGACAATTGATAAAGATGATGAAAATCATATTTTTCTAAAATTGTTTTTTTACAGCATACTTTCTCTAAAATCTGAAGATGTTAAAATAGACTTAATTCTTCATAAGCAACAAAAGTTTACAACCAAGATTATAGACAACATAGCTATTCATAAAAATTTTTATTAAGTCAAATAAATTATGTTACTACTAGATTAAACTAGCTAGTTTTTAAAGTTTTTAAAAAAAGACTCTATTGCATTAGAATGTGATGCACTCTGTTGTTAGATTATTTAAGCTTTTAGAAAACGCAATTACCTGAAGAACTTACAAATAGTAACTAACTCCTTCAAAAAAATTATTTTTTGTTATTTTGTGTATTGCTAACCTGAGAAACTACACTAAATCAGAAGATAATATTAGGTTACTTAAATAAAATTATTTAGATTTCGGACTTAATTATTATAGTACTATCATTTAGTTTAATTCCCTTTAAATAAATACTATAAATTATATTAGGTCTATTTTAATATTTTACATTTGTCTTATTAGATAAAACCCTATAAAACCTCCTTATATATCATCATCTGAACTAACAAAAGGACCTCCTTAGATTTTTTTAACCATTGTTTAACTATCTCAAACCTTAATAATAAGTTAATTTTTTGTAAATGTTAGCACCTTTCTGATGAAATTTTTAGTAATTTTAAACTAGTGTAAATTATTTTTTATGAAATTTTTAACATTAATAATTATATATATAAGTTTTTATAATCTACTTTAACTGTTTAAAAATATTTAATTATCTATATGTAAGTTGTAAAACAGTGAAAATACGACACATGATCATCACATGAGTAATATATTAAATAAAGTTAATTTTTAGGTTTTGTAGGCAAAGTAATGATAAGGTTAAAACTTCGTTATCTATCCAGTATGGTATATAAGTAAAAAACAAACAAATTTATGGCAATTTGTTATATAATAGAAGTTTAATTTTCTAGTTAAGCTTAGTTTAAAATTTAAGTTAAGTTAACAGTGTTATCTAAACTTACACCATAAAGATTGCTTAAACTTAAATATCCATTTTATATAATTTATTTATTTTTCAGCTCTTTTTTATAATCCCTCAGTTTTAAATTTATATTAGTTTATCACTATCTCAACTCTAAGCCAGAACTAAAGTATTATATATTTTTAAAAAACTTATTGTCCTTATTAAAGGGTTATATTTATAATAAACCCTAGGAAGCTATTTAATAAGTTATGTAATCTTTTTTAAAAATTTAGTAAAGTTAGATGCTTTAACATAGCTTAAAAGATACATTAAATTTTTATTGAGAGGGTATATCTAAACCAATATAGTCTTAAATAGTAAATAGTGTTGTACATTACAAATAAATAATTTTTTTAGATGATAATCTAGACTAACAAAAAAAAAGCATTTAGATCAAGCTAATTTTTATCTAAAGCTGCTATTTAATTTTAAAATACAACTACTAAGAGTTATCACTTACAAATAACATTTATGATCCTAAATAAAAATCTTGTTGCAATAACTAAAATTAGTAACCTTTTTAAAAATAATGTATGCACCTAACATAAGTACATCTTTTAGCTCTGAAATTCGTTTAATAAATTCAAATCATATTGATTAGATCTTAGTTATATTTATCAAATATAAAAGGTCAAGTAAAATATATACAAATTTTAACAGATCATCAAGTCAATTTCTCAAGTTTATCTTTAACAAAAACTATAATAATTTGCTTTTATTTTTTATTATCAATAAAATATCATTTTTGAATATTACTATAACCATGCTAAACAATATAAACCATATAATCTATAGAAGTGCAATTTTTTCTTATTTAATCTTAAAGCAGTACTAATAACATTGCTTCTTTTATCTTTAAAAATATTTTAGTTCAATAGTAGTAAATATATAGATATGCACTATAATTTTATACAACAATACATCAAGATAAGACCAGCTTTTAAAAAGTTTTTCTCTTATTAATTTGAGTAATTTGCCAATGTGGTTATATCCTTACTTCTTTTGTTTGATATAATTTTTTTTAACATGTTACTATAAAACTGTATTTTATATACTTTTATGCCAGTAAAGTCTATGATTTTATTTATTCCTATCGAAATTTTTTTTTACTATTATATGTTTAACCTCAGGTGTTATATTTTTATTTAAGTAGGATAGTTAGGTATGTTAACCTGCTTTAGTTCTTAATTTTTTTAAAATAGCTTAATTCTTTTATTTCCACAAGTATATAATTGTCTTAATTTATTTAGTTCTTTCTTAATACTAAAATAGTAAACTTTACAAAAAGTCACTTAAACCAGAACTAATTTTTGTTTTAATTAAAATAAATGTAAAAAAAATTTCGACTAATTAACATTATAATCTTTATATAACAGCAAATATTAATTTATTTTTTTTATTAAAAATACCTTTATTTACACAATCTAAGGTTATTTTTTTTTTTAATTTATACAAGAATAACAGTAAGGTTTAGTGATAATAGCTTATAAGAAATTGAGTTTTCTATTAGCCTTTTATTAGTAATATTAAAGCTAAATTTTTAAAAAAGTCTAATCTTTTTTAAAAGACTAATATCTTATATTTTTATATCATCTATATTTAACATACTATCTTAAGATTGTGAACGTTTGTATTATAGATACATAAAATTTTATTTAATTTATAAGACTAAGTAAAAGTTAAATTTTATAAAAACAAAGTTAAATTCAATTCTAGATTGTATAAAACTGGAAGCATAGTTTGCCTTTAAACATTGTAATGCCTAGAAAGCTAATATGTTCTTACATTATAACTAAAATTGCTCATATATTTTTAGTTAAATATAAACAATACTCTAATTTATTGATAACATATAGTGATTAAAAACTTATAATGCTTTTTTTTTTGCTAAATTAAATCGAGATAGCTAAAATTTAAGCCTCATTATAAAAAACAATTTGCTACTATGCAATATAGAAACATAGATACAAACAAATGCCTTTATATTACAACAAATTAATTAATTAATACATTTTTAAAACTATTATGACCATTTTGCCTATCTGATATTAAGCCTAGTTTAAATTAATAAAGAACCTTTGTTATCTACCTTATTTATACATATGATTTTGTGTGATTAAATTTGCCCTATTCTAAGGTTGCCCTTATTTTACCAACTCTACTTTTTTTTAATCGGTTGGGAATTTTATTTTGTCTATTTTTTTTTTTTTGAATATTTCAATATTATTTTCCTTACATATAAACTTATATCTTATAAATTAAGTTTTAAAAAAAATTGATTTAAGTATAGTTATAAAAGTTATAGCTGATAAAAAGTGTATACACAAACTAGATAAACTTAAGCTTTTAGCTTATTGTATAAAATGTTACAAAAAACAACAAAAAGTTTTCTTAGATTAAGATTGACTTTTTTATATATTGTATAAATTTTAAGATAAAGTTATATTGTATTGCATAGAGTTTAATTTATAATAATTATATATTAAAATAAAATTTTTAGACTTAATCAAAATGCACTATAACAAGCTAAATTGAATTTTTGGAACTCTATTACATACAAACTATGAATAGTTACTACAAAATGATGCACTATTAGAAACTTACACTGAATATTCTAAGATATAGTTAGCACAGTATTGACTTGATAAATGTTTTTTACAACTAAATGTAATTTTCCTCAAAAAGTAAATAAGTTTTTTATAAATTATATCTTTAATATTTCATTTAAAGTCAAAAAAAGTAACATCTTTTGTTTAGACACAGACTAGCAATAAGTCTCATGTAATTGGTATTACAATAAAATGTTATAATTTTTGTTACAACATTATATTAAATAGTATTAAATAAAAAACTTTTAAAAAGATTTTAAGTAATTTACAATTATACAGATACAAAAAAAATTTCTTAAAAATTTTTGCAAGTGCCCCTAACTTTCTTTATCTCAATAAATTTAGCTAATTTATAACAATTATCTTATATGGTCAGTTGATTTAAAGCCTAAATTTATCTACAATTTTTTTTACTTTTATTTTAATGGTTTTATATATAAAAAAAACACAATGGTTAAGCCATCTATAATTGTTTATATAACAGTGTTCCTACAGCTAAGTTTGGCATAACAAGGTAAATATTATCCATTCATGAGTTTTGTTGTAAAATTAAGATTTCTAAAATATAACAGCAAATCCTAAATCTTAATATAATATAATCAGGTAATGGTTGTATTAAAAGTTTAAAATAATACAATTAGATTTGCAAAAACCAAATTAAGTAGTTGTTTTAAGATAATGAGTCACTATTTAAATTGTCTTTTTTATTAAAATTTAGGACTATGTAGAAACTTTAAATTTTATTTAAAATTTATTCTATATAATTTTTTTTTTAAAAAGACTCATACTATTCCAAGTCCTGCTGAATTATAAAGAGAACATTTTGCTGAAGCCTTAAAATTTAAGCTAAAGCTGCTAATTAAGCCAATGAAGGTATGGCCAAACAAGCCATAAAAGCAGTGAAACATTATATAGCAGGTAAAAAAGTTTTTACTTTTTTAATATTGGAGTGTAAGCTCAAAGTTAATGATAGAACATTATTAATTTTTAGGTAATTTACGAGCACATAATTAAACTAATAAAAACTATTGAAAGCAAAGATATATTTTTTTAGAAAATCAAAAAATGATATACTTAAATAAATAAAAGATTGTCAAAGATACAAAATCTTTGGTAGGATATGATTAATCAAGTTTTTTAATTAAATATAATACTACAATGCATATTATAAAATATAGAGTTTTTGCTACTATTTATAATTTGTAGTTTTACTAAAATTGTAATTTTTCTACTATCTAGATAATGCTTCTATGACCTTCTTTATCTAAATTATTAAATTAGTGATATTTTAAATTTTTGTTAATTTTAACTAATAATTATTTTTTTGCTTATTTTTTTTTATAATTTTAAATCGCTTAGTGGCTAAAACTTAGTGAACATATAGTAATATGTAGCTACTGTTTTGACCATCTAAGTTTTATATGTTTTTTAAAAACTATAAGTGCAACATGATAAGCTGTCAATAAAATATTTCTTCATTTATAATTTTTCTCTGATCTTAGTTAATTTGATTTTTTGTTCTAGTAACCTTTTTAAGAGAGATTTTTTTTTTATAAAATGTATTTTTAGTGACAGATCTTAATTAGATGATAAAATGTTCTAAAAACAGATAAAAGTAGATAAAATATTTCAGGCATTTAAATATTATAATTATAAATTAAAAAACAGCAAAATCTAGTTTGCTAAGTAATTACCTAAACCTTATAAAATCAAACAATAACTTTGCTTTTTTAATTTTTAAATTTATAGATCTAAAAAATAATTTATTATATAGTCTAGAACATAAAAAAGATATTAAATTAAGATTAAAAAAAAGCTATAAAATTTATATTATGCTTGATACAATAGTAAACTACAATTTTTTTCTGTAATACAATTTTATAAAAAGTTATCATAATAAATCTTAATAAAACATTTTCTTAGAACTAATAAAATTTCTTCTAAAAATAAGTTTTAATATAATATATAAAATTAACAATAAATTTTTCTAATAAAATTATATATGATAAACAAAAAAAATAATCTTTTAACATTAATCAATATAATAGAAAATCAAAAGTTACCAAATTGTGCTTTTAAAGCATTAAAACCATATTTAATTTTCTAAAGAGGTAATTTTTTATGAGATTTAATACATTTATATCAATTTACTTATATTTATAAAGATACTTAATTTTTACCTATGCAATTTATAAGTCCTATTCTATCAAACTTAAAATATTAGCTTTTATAAAAGTCTTGAATGTTAGGAGTAATGCTATTAATGTATTACTATATACTTATGTAATCACATAGCAAGTAATATCTTAAATATTATATTTTACACTTTTTATTTACTAAAGTCTATAACTTTCTTTTTAATTAATTTTTTTTATTTAGTATTATACAAGATTAATAAAATCTCCAACAGATTGTTATCTTTTATCGCTTCATATACTTTATAAAGCTTACTTAGTAAACAACTTTACAGTAAATACAAGATAATGATAATAGCTTTTTTTTACATGGTAAGGCCTAGAAGAGAATCAAAAACTTAAAAATTTTCGTACTATATAATTTTAATACTTTTTTTTATGTAAAGCTTTAAAGTACACTTTTTTGAATTTTGCTATAATAAGATGAAATATTTTCACCATTAGATCAATTTTATAAACACAGTTCATGTAAAAAGGCTAGTCTTATTTATTTTACTTAAGACACTTTTCTTAGCATGCAGAAATCTAATTTAGTTGAATGCCTTAGCATAATACTACTTAAAGTTTTAAAAATGTTTATTTCATAGAAAAATAATGTAAAAACTAAATTTTATCAAACAAAATTCACTCACATAAAATAATTATTTTATCAATTCTCTTTTTTAATTTAGTAAAAAGTTTATTGTTTCTTTTTACCTTTTTTGTTATCTTTTTAATTGTAATTTGTTTTATTTAATTTGTCCATTATTAATGTCTATTAAGCTAATAAAAAGATAGATTTATAGTAGAAAAAATAGAAACATAACAAATAGTTTATAGCTTAATTTATATAAAAAGTACATGAAAAAAAAAATTAGATTTAACTAATTGTACTAACATATAATATAACAATTTTTAAATTTATGTAAAAATATATTCTATATTATTTATATTTATATTGAGATAAATAAAGATATATAAACTATTATGATAATCTGGCTATACTATCATGATAAGCTTCTATAAAATTTTCATTTAAAAAATTCTCTAAGTTTAAGATAAGCTGACTATTAAGAAGATTTTCTTATGGCCAAATTAAGACTGAAGCTTTACAGACAAAAGCTATTCTTTGCATGCTAACAATTAAAATGAGCTTTTTTTATCAATTTTCTTGTTAATAGATAGAGTTTTCTTATAAAAATACTTATATCTTTAGTGATATAAGGTGATAATTAATTATTTATTAACTTGAAATTTTTTTTATTTAGCATAAAAAACAATTCTTATTGTAAAAAATCTAAAAGAACATTATACTAAGGTGGACTACAATTTTTGAACCTATCTAAGGATTTAAGCTTAGAACAAACCAATTTTTATAATATGAACTTATCTTAGAATGTCGTAAATTTATTAACTTATAATAATATATATGTATTACTAAGGCTATTCTTAGTACTAAATAATAACTCAAAAAGTAAGTAAATAGTACTTACTAATGACCTAATCATTTTAAATTTTATAAAAGTTAAATTTTTCATTGTGCATGCTATATCACTTAATAATTTGTGAAATCAAATAAAAGTATATAATTTACAAATTTTTTAATTAGTTTTAACTAAGTATAGTGCTGGTTATTTTCTTAAAATAACACAAAATTACTAAAACCATTTAATCTTTCTTAGCCAAAAAATTTTGCACTTAAATTAAGAAACAGTATTAGGTAAATATATTAAAATTTAATATTTTATAATATAAAAAAAATAGTTTTAAAAATATAAAGTAAATTTTTTTACATCTACTATATAGCTCTAATTATAAGCTTAAAATTCTTATACTAGTTTATCTAATTAATCTAAATTAAAAAAGAGGTTAAAACTTAAAATTTAAGTTTCTCTAGCTTAAATTTTTATAACTAGTTATTTATTAAATTAATTACCAATTTTTATACAAAAAACAAATTTTTACTTTTAACCTAAGTTATTAAATTTACTAAAAGTTCAATATAAATTTTATAGTTTATAACATAATTTAATCTAGATTTTAATATAAAAAAAATAATTGTTTTTAAGTACAGTTTTGTATTTTTCTTACTTCATAATATAGTCAAAAAAAACCTGTTTATTAATAATATCAATCATATAAGCTTTTCCTTATAAGTAAATTTGATTTTAAAAATGTTTTTGTAGCTAATTGTAGCATGTATTCATATGTATCTTGGTTAAGGTTTAGGAAAATTGAGTTAATTTAATTTATATTTCTTAGGACAGATGCAAAAAAAAACGCCAGAAATTAGAATTATATAAAAAACAGCTCTAGTATTCAGAACAAGTTAATAGTGATAAAACAGTGCAAAGCTTACAAAGCCTTGTGTTATAATGTAGTTTTTGTGATCATTTGGGTAAAATCTTTTTTTAATTCAGATACTAAAAACATATATATTGCGCAAATAATAAACTGAGAATAATAATATTTTTTTTTAAGTTCTTATAATTATCTATTAGATTTTTATTTGCTAAAAGATACATATCATTACTTTTACTCTTACTGATTGTATTGTATTATATTTGGCTTAAAGCTAAAATAAAGAGAATAATAATAATAAGAAAAAGTGTTAAAATTATAGATTTAATGTAAATTTTTATCATAATTTATTTTAAAATTTATCAATATGTTTTTTAGTTATTCTTATCTTATACTGTTTATATATCTTTATATGAAAGCTGACTTTAGCAATTAGACCCATTATCTTAGTAATATGGTAAGTATGTTAACACAATCAAGCACTTTATTACTTGATATAAGAATTGTTTAGAAACAATAATAAAAATAGGGGCCAAAATTTATTAATAAATAGATTATCTTATATTACAAAGCAAAATTATATATAAAAAAATATATAAAATAATGGTAAGCATAGATAAAATTTTAGTAAATTTTGTATAACTAAATTTTAAGAAAGTTATTAAAGATAAATTATAACTTAAAGCTTGCAATTATAGTAAACGGTGCAAGTAAAACATTACAATGGTATTTTTTCAATTAAGTTCATAATTTCAATAATAAATGTAGCCTAGAAAATTTTTTAGCAAACAAATAATGAAGAGCTATCAAGTTTTTACAGCTAGCAGCCCAATCAGCATAAATAAAAATTGATTTTCTTATATAGGCTTGCAAAGGCAGTAATAGTATAAAAGCAGAAGTAGATCTATATAGCTTTTAATACAAAGCTTTCTTAGTAAAAGTAAAAAAACAAATTTTAGTAAAAAAAATATACATATAAAAACCTATAATTAAATGCTTATTTAACAGAAAAAAAAATTTAGGAATGAGATCTAAAAGTATTTTTAATTTTTTTTTTTTATTAAGAAAATACTTAGCTATTACAGCACTATATTTTAAAAAAATTATTGACTTAAATTTTGCGTATCTTTTTTAGAAAATACAGTACAAAGTAATTTGATGAAAAAAAAGTGATATGCAATAAATAAATTATTTAATTATAAAATGTAATATACTACAAAATTAAATTTTTACTATACATCTTCAATTACACTTGCTGTTTGATTAAGCTAAGTTAAATATTAAACATTATATTATTTTAGATTTCAACTAAAAAAAAAAGTAAAAAAATACAAGATTTTAGAAACACTGAAGACAGCTGTAGGTAAAACAATTATGAGCTAAATTTCTTATAATAAAAGCATTATTAAAGTTTAAAATAAAGAGGTTTAAAGATATAAAAATTTTGAATTATTTATATATAAAAAAACAAGATATTCTATTAAAATTTATTTTTTTGTAATTCTAAATATAAATTATATTAACTTTTTAGTCATAATGACTTTAATTATTAAATAGTACAGCATGATAATAGATTCATCTATATTTGACTAAAATAATCCGTTATATTATAAAGCCTTATATTTTTTTATAACTTATTTTAGATTTAAAATCTTAAAGTTACTATAATTTTTTAGATTACCTGTATAAAAACCATTTAAAATTATCTTTAGTTAAATATTGTTCTAATAAATTACTATATAATATTATAATAATTTAAATCATTTAATGCTTTCTTTTTCTTATGTATCTATTATATTACTTATAAGTAGATGAAGATCATTATAATACTAGTTCTTCTTTACAATTTTTTTCATTACTGCTTTTGTAAATCTATATATAAAAACACTTTTTTTAAAATTTATTATTAAATCAATATTCTGATTTTAGGTTATATCTTTTATAAAAGACAAATTATTTTTTTTGAAATCTTAACATACCTTTTTAACATAAATTTTTACTATAAATTAGATTGTTATAGTATTTTTGTTAAATAAGTTTTATCTTAATAAATTTAAGACTTTATGTTCTATAGTTTTTTAAATTATGCATAATTAATGACAATTATAAAATTGAATAAAAATACTTATTAATTCCATTTAGATAAAAAAAATTAGTAAAAATTATATTATCAATAAAATCTAATCAGCAAGTAATCATATATCTAAAAGAAATAGAGCACAATTACTATGCATATATAAAGATAATGTATATAATTTAAATACAATAAATTTAAACAGCAAAAATTAAGCTAATTAAAGTAACTTAGTTATTGTATACTAGTTAATTTACATCAGTAGCTTATCTTAAGCAAACTAATACCTTACCCGTTATATACAAAAATTAATGTTTGGTCCTATAAGTGGTTAACTATATAATTTGAGACATTGTATAAGTAAACTATTTTTTTATCTTTCTAAAAGTTTATTTAATTATAGTACAAAAATATAAAAATGGTACAAAAAGCTTATTATATAATTAAATTATAATTTTATAAAATCTGATTTTACTAGGAGCACTCATTGAAGGCAAATAAAGTTAGTGGTTTTCTTTGTCTTTAGGCAAAGTCTATGAATTATTTAAAAAAATTATTTGTTTATAAAAAAAATATAAATCTAGTAACTACTATTTACTAATACATCATACTAGTAGCAGCAATAATAAAAAGATTAAGACTTACTTAATGATCTTAAATAAAAATTAAAAATAATCTTTAGGTATATACAGGCATGATTAACATTATGTATTATCAAACATCTTAAGTTATACTTGACTGTAAATTTCAATTTTTTAATTAGTAATTGTACCATGTTAATAGCTTTAAAGCAGTTTTTTTATCTCAAAAATTATATAATATATATGTCTTAATAATATGATTAACCCAAAAAACCTAAATTTAGTTATGTAAAAATTAAATTTATAGATGCACAAAACTAAAAATTTTACACAAGCTAAATTTTCCTTAATTTTCTTCTGTTTAAAGCAGATCTTTTTTTCTGTTTATGAATATTCTATCTGCTTTATTAACTTTAATTTAAATTTTTAAACTTAAACTTTAAATTTTTATTTTAATTAATATAGCATTTCTATTAATCTTTACTATAAAGCACAAAGAAACAGTAAATTTAACGTAGTATATAACTAAAAATGATACATATTCAAAAAAAATTTTCTATAAGATAGAGTAACCAAAAAATTTAGTCTAATTAAAGATCATATGATATAAGGTGAAAACTTTTGGCTGACATATTTTAAATAAAAGGAAAAAAAACTAAATTTGTCTTATTTTATTTTGAAAAAAAAACAATTTTTGCCTCATAATGATATAAAATATTTAGAAAACTAACTTCAACTATATTAAATGACCTAAAAGTTTACTAAAAAAACTTTTATTAGTAATAAATTAGCTTTTTAACCATCTACAAATTATTTAGTATCAAGAATTTGCAACTCAAAATATTGTTTAAGAGAATTAATTATATCTATAAAATATGTTTTGTTTAACAATTTATAAGACCTTTTATATTAATTTTTTTTGGCTACAAATTGATTAACAAAAGAAAAAATATAGTATAGATTAATTAGAACAATCTAAAATTCATAAAAAAGCTCTAAAAAAAGTTCAAAAGTATGTTTATTATCTAATTTTAAGGATCTAATAAATGCATAATGAAACAATATTACTATATACTTGGTAAAAGCATAATGTTACGCAATTTTTTACTATAATAGTATGTAGACAAGCTTTTTTTTTACATCTATATAAGTATAATTACAACACAGCTATCAGTAATTTTTTTTTAATAATTTATGCCAAAAAATTACAGCAAAAATAAATTACACTAGATATTTTAAAATAATGCATTTTTTTTTTGATATTTTTTAAAATTGCTAGAACTGTAAGTATATATTTTTTTTATATAAAATAATGTAAATTGAAAGGTAATACTTTAATGTTAAAACAAAAATTATGAAAAGATACTTTACAAACATTTAAACACAGCAAAAATTTAAAATAATTTTCTAATCTTTAATAGATGTTTTTATTAAGCCAAAAGAAAAAGTGTTTATAATTTCTTGTTACAAACTATTGAGCAATAACAAAGTTTAAAACTTTTTTAAAGATTTTAATAAAGCTATATATAAAATAAGCAAAAAAAAATAACAAAAATTAACAGAAGTTAAAACAAAATTTATTATAAACAAATATTTAAAAAATGTGAAGTTCTATCAGTATTAGTCTTATATGTGTTATTTTTAATATATATGACATGTGTTTATAGAGTATTATAATTACTTATTATCAAGGTTCTATAAAATACAAGAAGACATGTGTGATATAAAAGAATAAAATGATGCTTTTTATTACAGATAGTCAATTTTGTTAAAAAGAATTAATATGGCTTACCTTTAAAAATAAAAAACTTATATTTGATTATAGACTCAATTTCTATAATTTTTATGAACTTATTACAATTTTATGATAAGAAAGGTCTTAAACCTGATTTTGATATAGTAAAGGTTATCCTTTACATGTCATTACTTAGTAATGTAATATACTTGATAATTTATATACTGATGTAGCATATTGGAAGCAATAAGTTTTACAGTGTAGTAATTAAACTTTCCAATTATAATAGTTTGAAAGTATATTAATTTCTTTAAGTGCTTATATTAAAGCTCAAACAAAGAATTATAAGCTAAAGTTTAGATAATTAAAACTAGTAGTTAATCAATTACAAAATAGCTATGGAATCTACTGTTAAAGATGCAAGTTAGATTAGAAAAAGTAAAAAAAAACTTTTATACATAACATACTAAGTAAAATCATAAAGAATAAATAAAAAAAATAGAATTTTTTTTAACCATATAGATAAAGATACGCAATTTTTTACAAAAGTTTAATTGATTAATAAACTTTACTTGTTATATAATTGCCAAATTTAAACAAAAAAAATTTAGATCAAAGATATGCTAGCAAATTATTATAAGATTTATAAATGTTTATTACATCAATATAGTACCTTAAAGTTATTTTTCATAACAGATCTTAATTTCTAAAAAACGTTTTATGAAGACAAAAAAATAGCAATGTAAGGTTAATAAACTGATGCTATCACGCAATAACATTAACAGCAACAATACAGATGATGGCATAAGAATAATTTTGTGAATTATGTGTCAATCTACACAATTTTTTATTATATAACAAATAAACCTCTTTGTGTTTCAGCTAAATAACAAGTATATACTATAATAGCAATCCACTATATTTAATAGACAAAACAAAGCTTATTTACTTTATTATTTGAAAATTATATTCTCTTATGGAACATTAATTAGGACAACAAAATTGTACTAATATAGTGCAAAGTTTTTTAAGCAAATTAGTATTGCATGACACCCAAAAAGCAGTGATTTAATCATACACAAATTATATATAAATTTTACCTCTAATTAAGTATAGCTAGCAGTATATTGTGGCAAGGAATATCTATTTAAATTAAACTATAATTTTATCAAAAGAGATTTGTTTGACACTTTAAAACATTGCGAGAACTATAAAAAGTTTTTGTTAATAAATTTTGCAAGTAAATATATTTAAGAAAAAGATAAAATAAATGAATTTAATTAGGTGTCAAATTTTTTTTTGTTTTAATTTATTTTTATGCTACATTTGGTTTTATAATCTTTTAAACAAATTTAATTTGTTTAGGAAAAAATTAATTTATTTTACATTTGCTAAAATAAAACTAGCAGACAACATAACATATTAAGAATTTCCTCAGGCTAGCATTTATCTGAATAAAAATAATTAAAAACTAAAGGATTGGAATGAGACATTAAAGGCTTTATTATAATAATTCTAATTAAATATATAAAGTAATCAGGTTTAAAATTTATAATTATTAGCTTAATGATAGCTTTAAAAAAAAAAGTTGAAAGCATTAGATGTTTTGGCATATAGACTATCAAAGCCACTTGTTTCTTACAGAAAATAAAAGCTAAATCAGACAAGGCAAAACTTTAATTATAAAAGTTTAGTTTTTTATAATGATTAATGAAAAGTATAAACTCTAAGAATAAATGCTTAAACTCTGCATAAGGTAAAGTTATTTTACATGTTTTTACATCTATTGTCACTTTGTTAAGCTTATAATAAGAACCTAATAGGGAATTTTTTTTATGTAAAATTGTTTTAATTATCATCTATCAATATTAAAAAGCTAAATATATAATTAAATGAACTTTTTTATTTTTAAAATATAAGTTACCTAATATAATAAAGTTAGATAAAACAAAGTATAAATATGTTTATCATTTATATTTAAATTTTATGGTTTTGATACTTAAGAATCTTATTTTCTTTAAGTTGATTTCATTTTTTTTTTTAAAGTTTTATATTTTTTGAAGAAAAGATATAAAGTTTCAAGCATAATCTAGTACTGCATAATAAACAACAAATTACTTCTAAAACTTTAATGAACATAGCACAAATCTAGCAAAAAATTTGTTTGGATTTAAATAACTTGTAGAGTAATCTAAAAATTGACTGTTATTTAATTTTTTAAAATAAATTTTTTTATGTTTAAATTAATATATAGCTAAAAATGTGCTATGTACAAAATTGTTTATAATAGATTTGTTAATTTGGACAATTATACTAAACTTACTATTTATATAATGCATATGATATGCAAATATAATTTAAAATAGCTATATACCTAAAAGATTAAACATTAATAACAGGCATACACTTTTTTTGTAGAATAATTGTTCACTTTAGAATTTTTTAATTGTATCATTCTATAAGATTCTAATATAACTATTTTGCTTCCTGGTGTCATGAACCTGAAGGACATCCCTTATGTTCCTAATAGACTTTTGTACGACTTAAGCTCGTTGATTGTCACTAAGGTGAATGATCCCACCTCCTGCTCCTTAAATATTCATTTGAGTGTTACTAGCCCTCTGGGGTTACACAAGAAGCAGAAATCTCGGGACTTCTCACCCTTAAATCCCTGAGAAATTTCGAGATGAAACTTGTTGGTCTCTCTTGATCTTTTTTCCTAAATAAAAATATATTACTTTATAAATTAGTGCTTATATTCCCATAGGAACTTCTAATCTCTTAACCAATTTAGTAAAATTAGCTTCTAACAACCATGGTTGATCCACTTATTGTGGCAAAGACCCTCAACCACATGATCCCAGTGTGTACTTTGCTGGTGTTTGTAGCTAGCGTCCTCAGGGCCTCTATGATGGTAAGGGTTCTAGGCAAGGCGGCCCTTGGCGCCTTGACCACCCTGGCCTGGCTCCTCCAGCCACCCCATAAGCTCTGGGACATAGTGTCACAACCTCTGGGACATGACACTAGAGACCAACCTCTTTTGTTTTCTGCTACTTTCCAACATAAAGCAGCGTGGTATTGGGACCAACAACACTTATTCTTGGTCCTAAACTCTCTCCTTGTTGCCCTGTTGTTCCTGAGACTCATCTGGTCCTGGTGGCGCTCTCCCAGTGCCTGCAACTCCAGCAACATCAACATAAATAAGAATGTTTTTTCCCTTCCTCCTTCACCCTCTCCCAACAGGAACAAGCTAGAAGAAACCATTAAGAACTGCTTAGTGGACTTTTCCCTTGAAGAAATTTATGGACAGAAGCTGGAGGACCGAGAATTTTTCAAGAGGATTCTCAAAGCTCTTCCTCCTGGGGATAGGCAGGTTGCCCTGGAGCTCCTACTTCAGGAACCAGCCCTTAAAAACGATTTTTGCCGGTTCCTGAAGGAGTTCCAGCAGAACAACACAGTGCCTCCCATGTCCCAAGCTCAGGCCATCAGAGCCCTGGGTGGTTTAACTCAGGAGGACCTCTCTATCTCTCAATACCAGGAGATATTTCACCTCCTAGCCCAGAGAGCTGGCCTGGACCCTGGGAAATGCACTGAGCTGTTCATTGAGGGCCTCAAACCCGAGCTTCTATCTGTCCTCACTGTAAGGGGAATGAAGCCTGACTTCCTGGACACCTGTGAAGACCTGAAGGCTATTGAGAAGTCCACTAAGGCTCAGAAGGAGTCCCTAGGTAACCTTTCCTCTTACAATCTTAGACATAGAAATAAAGTTGACCGTTCTCTTTATCTTTTTTTATTAATTCTTCCTTTCCTAATTTAAGTTCAGACTCTTTTTTATCTTTAATTGATACTGGGGCCATGTCAATCTTATGAGTTTCAACCTGGCTGAAATCATAAGTTTAGAATTACACCAATGTTCATTCATAACATTAGCAAATGGTACAAACGTTAGCTCTTTCATTACTAAGGAAGAAATAGAGGTTAAGGATAATTTTTTTAGTTTTTGCTCTAGGTTTAGGGTTGTTAGAGGAATCACTTACAAAGTTATCCTGGGCATGGAGTGGTGGAGCCGTTGCAATTCTTTGGTAGATTTACACAAGGGTCAGGTTATGGTCAAGGCAAAAGGCAAGGGACATACTCTGGCCTTAGTCTCCCAGTCTGCGCTGAGAGAAACATCCCCCACAATCAACACTCTTTCAAACTTCTCCACTGCCAAGCCTTCCTTGGCCCCTGAGGCACTGAACTCACCCCATTTTATTGACCCCACAGTAGATAGGTTCAAAATGCTGTTTGCAGAGGAAATCACCCCTAACATCCCACCAAATTTGCACTTTTCCATCAAGTTTAAGCCAAACACAGAGAGATACATGGGCAGTCCCATATACAATCTAGACCAGCTGAAACTCAGAAGCCTGCAAACGTACATAGAAGAGAAACTGGCTGCAGGGATCATTGTCCCTTCAAATCAGCAACAGTAAGTCCTGTAATCCTAGTTCCAAAATCCTCTGGGGAGCTCAGAGTGTGCGTAGATTACAGGAAGCTAAACTCAGTCACTGAGACGGATAACTACCCCCTACCCCTTCTTGAGGATATCATCTCCTCCATTTCAGGCTCTGTTGTCTACTTAAACTGGACCTGAAGGACACATTTCATCAGATACCATTGGTGGAATTCTCCAGATAATATACAGCTTTCAAGTGTAAGTTTGGGGTTTTGAATATACATCCATGCCGTTTGGCTAAAAAAATGCCCCTGCTGTTTTTCAAGAGATGATAGACAACACCTTAGGCCCTCTAGTAGGATCCTGTTTTATAGCTTATTTGGATGATATCTTGGTTTTCTCTCCCTCCGTTAAACAACACCACCATGACCTCCAAAAGGTCAGGGAGGCCTTGGAGAGCTGTTCTCTCAGGCTGAAGGAATCTAAATGTGAGTTTTCTAATGAACAGGTATCCTTCCTTGGCAATATCATCTTCAAAAATAGACAGGCCGCTTGCCCTAACAAAGTTGCCGCTGTTGTTAACTGGAAGGAGCCCTCTAACAGGACAGAACTGCAATCTTTTCTTGGCACAGTGAACTTTTTGAGAAGATATGCTAAGGACCTGTCAGAAATTGCCTACCCTCTCTCCTTGATAACCTCCACCAAGGTTCCTTTCTCTTGGGGGGTGGACCAGCAAACCGCTTTCAATAAGATAAAGGATGCTATGACCTGTACACCAGTACTTGCCCTCCCAGACCCCTCCAAACCTTTTGTTTTGGAAACGGATGCTTATAACTTTGCTGTAGGTGCTGTGCTTCTGCAGGAAGGCCCAGACAGAGTCAAGCATCCAGTAGCCTTCTTTTCTAGGAAGATGCTGCCTGCTGAGACTAACTACCCAGTTTACGACAAGGAGATGCTGGCTATAGTTAGTGCCTTAAAGGAATGGCAACACCATCTCCAGAATGCCTGCCACTTGGTCACTATCCGCTCAGACCACAAGTCTTTGAAGTACTTCAAGTCCCCACAAAGGTTAAACCAGAGACAATCTTGCTGGCACTATGAACTAGCCTTGTACAGATTCACCATAGAGTACAAGAGGGGCCAGTTAAACGTTATTGCTGACTTGCTGAGCAGAGATCCTGGACAAGCTTATGACTCTAAGGAACTGGACATCTTCAACAATGTGACTCTCCTTCCTGACTCCCTATCTAACATAGAAACCCCCCTACCTCCCTTATACAAGGAATTTTTTAAAGCCCAGGGCACTGACCAGTTCTCCCTGGCCAAAATAGCGGAGATAGAGGCAGCTACCTCGTCCAATAGGGTAAGGGACTTCACTGTGGTTAACCAAGCCTTACACTACAAGGGTCTGCTCTGGGTACCAACAAGAGAGTTGAGAACTAAGGTGCTGAAACAGTGCCACGATCACATACTGGCTGGCCACCCTGGAATATCTGGCACAACCTCGCTGATCAGGCAGGAATATACCTGGTTAGGCATGAGAAAATTGGTAAAGGAACACCTTTAGCACTGTTTATCTTGCTCTAGGAACAAGCCTTCCACTATTAAGCCAACTGGCCTCCTACTCCCGCTGAAAGTTCCAGATGCCCCTTGGTCTTCTGTAAGTGTGGACTTCATAACTGACCTCCCTGTGTTAAATGGCTTTGACTCTATCATGGTAGTGGTTGACAGATATACAAAATGGGCCAAGTTCTTCCCCTGCCTAAAGACCATCAATGCCCGGGAGGCCAGCAGAATCTTTATGAGGGAGATATTCTCTAGACATGGACTACCTCAGGAGATTGTGTCGGACAGAGAAACACAGTTTGTGTCCCAGTTCTTCTCTTGTCTCACCAAGTCTTTGGGCATCAAGCAGTGCCTTTCCTCAGCCTTCCACCCTCAGTCTGACGGTCAAACAGAGAAAGTCAACCAGATTCTGGAACATTAATTACGTTGTTATACTACCAAGGAACAAGACAACTGGCATGACTGGCTGTCCCTAGCAATGTTCACCTACAACAGAAGGACCCAGAACTTGACTAAATTCTCCCCCTTCTATGCCAATTATGGTTACAACCCAAGCTTGTTTCAACCCTCCTTCCCCATCAGCAATCCTGACACCGCTGAGGTACTGTCTGCTCTGAAAAGAACCCAGTCCACCCTGATGGACAACCTCCACAAAGCAACCCAGTCCTATAAGAAGTTTTCCAATAAGAAGAGGACACCAGGCCCCAAGATTAAACCCAATGGGTAGGTGATGCTGAACTCAAAGAACCTGAAGCTGAAGGTAGGTATCCAGAAGTTCTCCCCTAAGTTTTTGGGCCCCTTTAAGGTAAAAAAGATTGTGAACCCAGTGGCCTATGAGCTAGCTCTCCCCAGTACTTGGAAAGTCCACCCAGTTTTCCACAGGAGCCTGCTCAAGCCTTTTGAGGGTGCAGTCCCCAAACAGCTTTCCGTTCCCCAAGTAGAACCCAGTATAGAATATGTGGTAGAGAGAATCCTGAAGGAAAGATCTAGTAAGGGCAGAACCCAGTTCCTAGTCAAATGGAAACATTACCCTGTTGAAATAGCCACTTGGCAGAACAAGGAAGACTGTCTAATTGCAAGGACCTCATACTGGCTTTCAGAGCACACTCAGCCAAAAGTCTGGGGAGTAATGCCATGAACCTGAAGGACATCCCTTATGTTCCTAATAGACTTTTGTCCAACTTAAGCTTGTTGATTGTCACTAAGGTGAATGATCCTACCTCCTGCTCCTCCAAATATTTCATCAGAGCGTTCACTAGCCCTCTGGGGTTACATAAGAAGCAGAAATCTCGGGATTTCTCACCTTTAAATCCCTGAGAAATTTCGAGATGAAACTTGTTGGTCTCTCTTGATCTTTTTTCCTAAATAAAAATATATTTTATTAAATTAGCACTTATATTTCCATAGGAACTTCTAATCTTTTAACCAATTTAGTAAAATTAGCTTCTAACAACCATGGTTGATCCACTTATTGTGGCAAAGACCCTCAACCACATGATCCCAGTGTGTACTTTGCTGGTGTTTGTAGCTAGCGTCCTCAGGGCCTCTATGATGGTAAGGGTTCTAGGCAAAGCGGCCCTTGGCGCCTTGACCACCCTGGCTTGGCTCCTCCAGCCACCCCATAAGCTCTGGGACATAGTGTAACAACCCCTAGGACATGACACCTGGCACACATTTTAAATTTGTTTAAATTAGTTGCATTTTTAACTAAAAACTTAATTGCAACACTTTCTTATAGGACTTTAAACATTTATTAAACTATTATGACAAAGATACTCAAAAAAAACTTTTTTTATAAAATTTTATTAAATGCTTTGCTGTTTTTCATATTTAGTAGTAATTTACTATTTAACTATATTTAGACATACAAAATTTCTTTTATTTGATTTTTTGTTGATTTAAAATTAACTTAAACATATGGTTCTTTTAATAGCATTTGTGTAGCAAATTTTATTTCATCATTTACGCTTAGTTTTTAATTTTAAATTAATTAGCTTATTTTGTTTTATTATCTTTTAAAATTTTATAGTGATTGACTTTGCATAATATTATTAAGTTTACTAATAAAAAAAATTTTATGAGCCTATATCAGCCTTTTTAATTTTATACCCTGCATTTATGGTTATTTTAATATAAAACTTTTTATTCTAGGTTATGTTGTCTGTTAGCTTTTAATGCTAATGGTTGTATAGTAGATCTATAGATGCTTAAGTCTAATGTTTAATTAAAGACAATGAGTTTTAGACTGGAAGTCTCTTAGGCATTTAAACTATATACTTTTATTTTTGACTGACCAGTTCATCCTTCATAAGCATATTAAAATTTAATAAAAGCAATTATTTGTAGATAATAAATTTTAGTTTAACAATCTTGATGTGCTTTCCATAAAGTGATGTAACTAATAACTTATGGTAAAGTCTATGGCTATACAAGTTTTTTCTATAATAGATTAATCTTTACTATGGTATATAGCTCATGCTAATATATATTTATTAACAAGATAAGAATCATTGCTTTTTTTCTGCAATTTTTTTCTAAATTACACAATGTGTTATGACATATACTTAAGATTGGCAGAGATTTCAACTAGCACTTTTTTTCAATATTCATTATAAAATATTATTTGGTATGTCTTAGTCTGTTTAGTATACCAATTTAGTACATGCATAATAATATGTAGAATATATAGTTCTTTAGTTTCTTTGTCGTAGATTTTGTGTAAAACTTCTAAAATTAATGCAGAAAAAAAAATCTAAGCTCAATTGTTTTTGTAAAAAGTTTGTTAAACACTTTGCATAATGTCAATTAGGTAATTAAAATAACTAGTTAGGTTTTTTTTCTTATCATATGAAGAAACTAAATAAATTTGTAATAAAAAGTAGGGACAGCTTAATTATTCAGTTTTTACTAAATAAAATATGTGATAGTAAATTTTTTTTAAGTTTTGTATCTTTTATATAAAATTGATCAACTTTACTATGTTTTGTTATGTAATCTGTAATACTTAAATTTAAAAAAATTGAGAATGCGTTACCATTGATAAACAATATAACAGTCTACAAATTATTATGTTAACAGTCAGCTATCTTGTTCTATTTGTAATTTTTATAAACTTATTTAATAACTTAACATTTATTATAGCTAAGCTAACAGCAAATAACAAAATTAGATTCAATAATAATATAAACTATAATATGAATTATGATATAAATTCTTTTGGCTTCCGGTAAAATTATATCTAAATTTAAAAAAGATCTAAAGCTCTTTTTTACTATTTTAGACTGCTTAACATATTATATGAGTTAGTTATTTTTGTTATAAGAATTTATTGAGGCAAAATTTTTTATTTTTAATTTAGTATACTATTTTTTTTACCTTTTTGGTAAAGAAAGTTCATATATCGCATTTTATTTGATATTTTAATTAAAAAGTCTATAAGAGTAAATTAAGCACATGTTGACTTTATGTACAAAATATTTTAAAAAGTCTCTAAAAAGTTTAAGTGTCATAGATTTAAAGTCATATCAGTTCTATAGTTCATCATATTATATAGTAAAGATTACATAAAAAAAAGGTTAGCCAATACATTACTAAGCAGAGTGTTGTTGGCACATAGTAAAAACAACTTTTTATACAATAGAAACTAAATTTTTCTTCTATTAATTTTTATATATCTTTTAAGTTTAGCTCTTAAAATTTTATTTGCTAGATATCTCTACTTTACTGTAACATTTCTTTCATTAACTATAAGATAGCTTAAATTATAGGCAAAAAACTTATTAGTGTTTTTTTAATTGAAAGCTTAAAAGTTTGCGTCAATAAGTTGTAACATCTTTTATTATTGAAAGACTACTGCAGAGGAAATAAAAAAAAAAAAAAAACTTTATTTTAGGTCTTGTGATGTTTAGTATATTTTTTTTAACATAAAGATTGATTTTTATCATAAAGCTAGCCATTTGTAAACTTATATATTTAGATCCAAATTATTTGTCATTACAAAAACTGATTAAGCAATCTTTATTAGTCAAATATTTAGGCTAAGTGTATTATTATGTTAAATTCAGAAAACTTTTTCTTTACTATGTTGTATAAAAACAGAAAGTGCAGATAACAAAATTTAGCCTTTTTGTTAACTTTTAATATTTTATCTTTACAAACTTGTATTTAGTAAATGCTTGTTAACAAAATCTAATCAATTTGTATAATCTTTTAGTCTACATTAATATAGTTTAATTAATAACCAAACAATTTTTTTGAGTAAAACAAATTTACAATAAAAGTCAAAATTACTAAGTATAAATTGCAGGTCTTTAACTACACTTGTCAGCTTTTACAAAAAAGCTTTTATATCTTTGTTAAACTTTTAACTATAATGATTTTTGTCAACAGATAAAACTTATTTATATTTAAAATTTTAAGACTTTTTTTAGTTTAAGTAAAGTAAAGCTGACTATTTGTTTATATTTTAAATTTATTTTAAAATTGAAAAGAAAGTTTAAAAGTTTATTCTCTATGTAAGTAAGCATAAAGCAAACTTTGATACTAAGACTGATCTTATACTACATAAAGTTATTAAGTTATTGCAAGAATACTTTATAAAATATTTGATAAAGTATTAAAAGTTTATTCTTTTGGTTTAAATTTATTTGTAATTTTGATCAAGTCTTAGTTTTCATAGTACATCTACAATATATATAGTTGTAATAAAAAATTTATTATATCTTAAGATATTTTTTAATAATGTTCTTTTTGATTTTGTACTTTACTTTTTTTTTGTTCTTTTTTTTATCAACTATTCCTTTCTTACTGAAGTTGTGTACCATGTTAGTATTCATATTGTTTAGTATTTTTTTTATAGCTATTTTTAAACATTTAAAAATTAATTATAGCTTTCTCAATTAGAGCTAAATTTTTTTTAGATAAGATTGAAATTTTGGAGCTTTGATTATAGATTTATTAAGACTAAGAATTTTTTTTCATCAGTCAAGTTAATTTAATCACTTATATGCTATTGTAATTTTTTTTTACTAGATAATAGCTTCTTTTAGGTAATTTTTTTTAACTTAAATACAATTCTAAATCACTAAGCTCCTGCTTATAGTATTGACTAAAAACAATTGCTATAGTATTTTCATTAAGTTTATAATAAAAAATTAACTTTAAATTTAAAAAGTAATTCTTACATTTATTGCCAGCATTGACTTTTTATTTAAACAGTAGTAGATATGAAGGTTGTTATAACTTATTCTTTTCCTATGTTGTTGTTAACATTGCTGGCATGATGTTAAGTAGTAGCTGATTAAGTTTTAGTTTTTTAGTGATGTTTACATTTGAATGTTATTATAAATAAATTTTATAAAAAAAGACCAACAAAACTCATAATTTTAATTTATTCTAGTAAACCTTAAAATTTTTAAAAAACAAACAAGGTTCAAATCTGATGTTACAATTGAGATTAACACATTTACAGCTACTACTAATAAACTATTCTATGTTCACTATGTTTTATTGGTCTGTTTTAGACATACTTTATTAATTTTTTTTTAATTATTTTGTTGTAGTGCATTTAAAAAGATTTTATATAAGTAGCGAAAAATTTTTAGTAGATAGTAGTTTATTTAATTAATTATAAAGCTTGAATAGTTGTAAATCTTTTGTTCATTATTTAGTAAGTGATAATTATAAGTTTAGGTCTAAAAAGAGCTAAAATATCTTAAGATAGTTTAGTATATTAAAACAATATCAATTAAGAAAGTAGTTATAGAGTTATAAATAGTGAAAGCAACAAAAAAAATTAATGTTTCAGATATGAGGTGTATTAATTAAAGGTATCATTAAATAAAATAAAATAGCTTTGTGTTAATTACAATCAGATTTTTGTCATTCTTTATCATCTTCAGTGTAATTTTTTATCTAAAAACATCCTTTTAAGACTACTTTTATTATTTTTTATAATTGTTAAGTAAATAAAAAAAATTACTTAAAATTTTAAAATTATTGAACAAAGAAATTTTTCTAGAAAAAAATAACATAAAAAAATATTTAAAGCTTAAAGAATATTAAATATATAGATAAATTTGTTTTAAACAATAGTGTTTTAACCTAAGAAGTATTAATAAAATTGAAATGTATTAACTTTCTTTGATTTTAAAAAATTGCAATTTTATATCTTATTTAATTAAATTTCTTTTTACAAGAAATGCTGTACGCTGTTTTTTATTATTAAATTTTATCTATACAACACAATGTGTAGTTTTATATCCTACTATTTATAAATAAACACTAAAAAAAATCTGAGTTAATTCAACTAAACAAACTTTGTACTAATTTTTCTATTAGTAACATTTCCATATCAAAGATATATGTGCTCTAACTGTTTAGCTCAGTAAAGTTTAAAAGTTATTATCTTTTAACTAAAAAAAAGTTTTAATTTAGAAAATTTTATATTTATAAAAATCAGGCATTTAGTTAAGTTTTATAATTTTAATATTCTAGTTTTATATTTACAATATAAGCTGAAACCACAAATTTAATTGTCATGTATTTTTATTAAACTATCTATAAAAAGTTCAGGGAGAAAAATGCAACATATTACTTTATATAAGAAACTTGTTAATTTTTAAATGTACAAGTACTATATAATATAATTAAGTAAGTAAATTTTTTACATTTCTTATTTGATAGATGATAATTGCTGTGTAATAATTATCTTTTTATTTATGATAAGTATAGTTAGACTTACTTTCAAATAATTAATAAAGTCAAATTTGCTTTTTATTATAAAATCTGTGAATCAGAAAGTTAATACTTACCTTGTCTTCTTATTTTTGATAAATATAAATTATAAGTCTATACTATAAAAATTATCTATATATTAATTTTGAGTATAATAAAATTGAGTTTATCATAACCACAGCATACCTAATTTTTTCTTGCTTTTTTTATGATAAAGCAATTTATTATAAAATAATATAGCTTAGCAACATATCTTTAAGTTAAGCTTTAACACTTTCTTATGAAAAAATAAGTATTGATTGATCACAAATTGTAATAATTTTTACTTAAGAGCTGATAGGTTAAAGTTATCATTTTTCTATTAAGGTTAAAATCAGTTAATTATATTAAATAAGTTGCATTTTTTGTACAATTAAGTATTTTTAAAGATGTAGTATACTAATAATTGATAAAACAAGGAAAAAAAGGTTAATTTTTTTTAAGGACTTGTTCTAGTATTTATTTAGCAAAACAGTCTTTTTATAAAAGCAACTAGAGCTTTTTTTTTAAAACACTAAGATATTATATATAGTATAAACAAGTTTATTTTAAACTATAAACTATATTTTCAGCAAAGTCTGATGGATTAATAAAACTATATGATATAACATAAGCATAGTTTAACTTAAACTTTGTTTGATTAAAGTATCATATTATTAAAGTTCTATATATGTTTAGATTTGTGTTAATTAAAAATTC